>VKOC01028736.1:0-26078 GCA_009364415.1 Spea multiplicata
ATACAGCGCTGGGGGGGGGGTTATATTACTGTATACAGGGGGCCTCTTGTTCCCAGATGTCTCAGGCTAGCAGCGTATGATGAGATATTGCGTTAATATTTTGCTATCTGAACTACAAACTGATTCACTCTCTCGGGGGCTTTAATTCGGTTAACTGACTCCCTAATTGCTTTACAGTAGAGTTCACCGTCAACACTCTGGATAAATTGTATTTTTCTTTTTCCATCAGAAGAAACACCTAATTTATCATCAGCAAAATAATTAGACTTGTTGGTAATTTGTAATTTCTGTGATATCCTCCCTTTATTAAGACAAAGTACAGAATAATTCAGACATTTGCCCGGCCGGGATGTGAATTCTCGTAATCCTTGTGAGGGTCTTTATCGTGGACTGAGGGAAAGTCTCTCGCCCTCTCGCCCCCTCGTTTTATCCCTCGTTTTATTCAGCTTCACGATTTTAATGTCCTCTGTGATTCAGTTCTTGAAAATCGCTGGTTTGGAAAGCGCCCCCTGCTGTCTGGGCTGATCAGCCGCACTTTATAATTAGAGACCTTTGGGTCGTTGTAAACCCTTTTCATCTTCTGAACTCACCTGGGCACTTCAGAGGGTCGGCTACCGGGAGCTCTTCCTCTCCTGAGTGCTGCGGCTACTTGTAGGGGGGGGGGGGCTCGCCCTTGATTAAATTAAATGGATCAAGAGTGGGAGAGGATTTGGGCAGGGAGCAGGGGCTGGGTGGCCCGGGGGCAAGGGGGGTCATTCCCCACCCAAGCCAGTCCAGAACTGTTAACAAGTGGCAGGGAATGGGGGTGGATAAACACGGATCTTTAGAAGGAGGAGAGCGACCCGGAGACTCCAGGTTAAACTCGGAGAGTTCACCAAAATCCCAGGGATTGATGCCTGGATTGCCCCCTCTCTGGCCCCTCATAGGAAGGGTAAGTGGCTGAGCAAGAAGGTAGGGTTAGCCCCAATTTAAAGGCCTGGGACGCGGGCAGAACCTGGGTAAGGACTGGGTATGACCAACACTGCCCCCCCACCTAAAACCAGGAGACTCCGGGTGCCACCAGGAAAACCCTCAGCTCCGTCAGTGTGCCGGGTAAAGCACTGCGTATAAAAATAATGATCGCGATTCCTTTTCGTTAGCGCGGTACGAGGCGGCCCACGCTTTTATTGTATCATCCATAACAGTTATTTGTAATTAAAACAGAGATTACGAGACCTGCGTTAAGCCGGGTTGGGAGGGTTGCCAAGAACTCCAGCCGCCGGCGAAAGTATTTGGAGCTTCGATCCCAAACCGCCGAAACAGGAAGGATATTGTCGATTAAAAAAAAGAACGTTTCTCAGAAATATTATTTTAAGCCAAATTCCCAATAACTCTAATATACCAGAATTTTCTAAAAAAAAACAAAACAAAAAAAAAAACCCAAGGATTATCGGAGGGGGGGGAGAGAAGCCTCCCCTCCCTCCCATCCCCCGCGAGGTCACCCATCAAGGACAGATACATATTATCAGACGTAGCCGGATGGTTTTATAGTACGTTGCGTTCCTTTAAGCCGCTCTCTGTCATTAAACCAGCAGGATGCGCGTCGGACTGGAACTCCGAACCGCCAGCAAATGTTTCCTCCAAACGTGGAAAAAAAAAAAAAAAAAAAAACTATTTTAAATCATTCAAGCAAATACTTTCGGTAGAAAACCCACCGCAAACCTAGAAATAACCGGATTTAATTTTATATAAAACGATTTTTTTTTATCTATTCTTTATTTTAAATATATTTTCAGAGAACCTATAGAAGTCACCGTGTAACGTAAAGGGAAGAAATGGCTGATTTGGTTTTAAATTAAAACTTTTGTAAAAAAATAGCTTACAACGTTTAACGTGGCCTTATATGGGCATGTTTGTTTTAGGGGGTGTGGTTAGAGCTGTGGCTGGGGGCTGGGTCATTTCCTGCTGTTTCTATACACATTATCCGGGCTTTTAGGGCCGTAGAGCCCTGCGATCCCCTCATACCCAGCAAACATTCTGACCTCCTAGAAAAGAGGGGCATCAGGGGAGGAAGAGGGGCAGAAGGGGCACACTACACAGGGTCACTTGGGGGGGCAGGGTGAATAAAATTGTTTTAATATACATGCGCATGTTCCGAGGCATGGATTCTGTTGCTTTCAGCCTATTGTTTTCTGCTATGATCACAAATAAGATTCCCAGTGGGTGTGGATAGTATGTTATGGTTGATATCCCTGCTTGAATGCAGGTGACCCATTTAAGTGTACATTACCGTTCAAAAGTCACTTAGAAATGTCCTTGTTTTTGAAAGAAAAGCAACTTTTCTCTATTAAAATAACATGAAATGGATGAGAAATCCAGCGCAGACGGGGTTAATGTTGTAAATGAGTATTGTAGCTGAAAACTGTTTTTTAATGGAATCTCTTCAGAGGCGCACAGAGGCCATTATTTTATTTTTTTGTTTTTTTTTATTAACAGAGTTTGGTAGATCTGTAAAAGCCATGGCACATTTAACTATTTCAGTACCGGGGGGTATGCTCTTGCATTTCCCTGTGACCACGTGTTTTGGGGTTTTTTCCCGTATTTCTCAGATATTAGATATTTCCTGAAGAATTTGCATGTTTAGGGTTACTCTTCAAAAACTTAAAAAATAATTCCCTCTTAAGTCAAGTTTCTGACTAAATTGATGCATTTAGACCCGGAGGCCGCCATTCTTGTCAGTCATGTGATATTTGGGGTAGCTTTCCCAGCTCAAACACCACACTGAGCTGATGCTTTATGGCGATGCTAATGAAGTCCCTTCCTCCATAGACTTTCACTAGTCAAAGAATCTGGTTGGGTGATTAAGACTGAGCCATTCTATTGTTCCCCACAGGCAGTGTGATAAGGAGTCGAGGTGTAGATTTGGGCTCAGATAACAGAGCGAGAAGAAAATGGGTAATACTGAAAACACTATATTATGGAGCAAAAACTACAACTAGGTTAAAAAAGAAAACTATTTTTGAAAATGTATCTTTAATCAGATTCCCATATTAAAAAACTGCATTTTTTACATGAATAAACGATACATATAAAGACAGATATGCATCGGGTATCGAGCGTCGGCTCTGTTCCGCTGCAACTATTAGGACTAAAATTCTATTAAAGTTTGGGAAATTTTTGGTATGTAAAGGATGAGAGCCGATTGGTTAAAAGTCGTTTCGATCATTAAAATTCTCCCCGTTTCTCGGCGTAACCTTCCCTCCTCCCGCTCCCGGCTCAGGACTCTCCTCGTGAAGATGAGTTTGACCGACTTCTGCAAACTCCAGCTCAAAGACGTCCTCTGGACGGCGCTTACAGATCTGACGCGTGATTTATGCGCTGAGATTGTGTCCATCATAATCCCATCTGCGAGCGGCGGCGGCTCGGGTGCACGGCGACAGCGTGATTTATCATAGGGACCTTAACTCTGCGCATGCCAGCCGCGCATGTATTGAATCTCTGAATAATGGGGGTGTGGATCTACATGATAACGACTTGAGCGGGGATGCGGGGATTGCAGACCTCAACAGTTTTCCAACTTTTCACTTTGTTAACACAGTTTATAAGTTGGCGATTATCTGATACAGAGGGAGCGAGATAGATTTGGCTATTGTTTTTTTGGAGTAACAAAAAAGACAAACATAGAAGAGAGGGGGTAGTTTAAAGATGCTGTTCCGCTTAGATGTTTCCCCCCCAAACTGTTCCTACCCCCCCCCCCCCTGGATCCTGGCCCCTGCTCTTTACCTGATGCATCCATATCCTACCTTGGTGGAACGGCACTTTTAACCCCTTAAGGACAATGGGTGGTCCCTAAACCCATTGAAAACAATGCATTATGAGCCTGTACATGTCATTGTCATTGAGGGGTTAAAAGACAGGACTAAATTATGTGAAAAGCCAAACTAAGCGACAAACTCATTGAAGCCTTTTCTTCTCTATCGCGTTAGTCAGAGTTCCATCCTGGATCTTTCGAGTTATTGCGGAATGAGATACAGAGTGAGTCGGCACCCACGAGCTCTTCAGCCGAATCGGTGAAGCCGCGTACCGCAGATACCTTTACATTAATGGGTAGATACGCGACGTGGCTACAGGGTGAGGGTGGTCCTCGATCATTATACGGAGGGGATTGATAAAAGCCCCTAATGTAATTAGTCGCCGAGTAATGATTGTAATTTGAATGAAAGTCATCTCACGCATTACCGCTAATGCCGGACAGATGAAAATGATTCCCGACTCGTGACTTTTACCCGCTGACGGGCCGAGGATGTGACCGCGTCACCGGGAAAACGATGCTCGGAGAGCCTGGATGCATTCTTAGTTACAGGTGATCGCCGAGACGCGTGCAGAGCTGGCGCTTTAACGGGAGGTCGTGGCCGCATCGAGCCACTTATCCAGCTTTTAACGGAGAAGCAGGACCGTTCCGGATCTGGCGCGGTGACACCGGGTCCACGCCGTGGCTTGTAAACACGTATCCAACACAAGGACCGGATTAAAGGACCGGCGCTGCGACTGTCACTCTGTTAAAGCTGCAACTCGGAACACTGCCTGCTGTTCTAGATATACAAATCCAAGATGTTTGAATCTAGAAGTTCCGGATCAAATAGATGATCAGAAGTTCTAGATCAGATAAAGAAAAAACTTCATGGAATGGAATGGAAGGAAGTTGTACTTTACTGAGAGGGTGGTAGATAAGCGGAACATCCTCCCAGCAGAGGTGGTAGAGGGTAATACAGTGAGGGTATTAAACACGCATGGGATAGACATACGGCTCCTGAATCTAAGACGAGACCAACGACTGATTAAGGTTTGAATCTTTACAGCAGGAAAAATAGTTGACTAGACGGGGGCCGGATGGGGGCCAATCTGCTGGCAAATTCTTTGTTTCTATGACCAGCCCTAAAAGATCAGCCTGTAGAAATCTTTAAAATCTTCCTGATTTCCCAAACAATTATCCCCCCCTCTTATGTCCCAGCCTGGAATGGTTAATTAGAAATATAAAAGTTATGGTATTTTGTACCATAAAAGAATCTAGGAACGGACGTGGCTTCCGACCCAAACTTTATCTCTAAATCCAAGGGCTCGGCTTCCATAAATTGCTGCATGGATCTGGCGGAATATTCCGCTGCACGAAGCATTACGACTGCGGATGAATGCAGGAAAAAAACAACAACTCTGCAGCCGTGAGCAGTAATGCAGCGATCATTTTTTTGGTATAGAAAAGGCATCGCGGTAGTGAAACTGGCGCATGTCCGACGTCATATTACCCTAACCCATCTCCGCCGGGAGCATTAACACCAACCATTCCTCCGCAATCAGCCGCTCGCGCGCTCCCAGCGCCCCTTTTCTGTATCCGTAGGATTTACTGCCCGCCACGCAGGACACCGCTGAGCTCGACCTCCGGCGCACGTGAATGTTTTAAATCACCGTTATTAGCTGCGACGGAGTGCATAACATCATGGAAATTACCGCAGCATATGGTCCGTACGCCGCCTTTCATATGTTATCCATCACATTACGGCGCCTGCCACGTGCTCTCGCCGCTGCCAGGGAAAGGAGAGGGTGGAATTGGGATGGTGCCGTGGGCTACCCGTCTGTCTTTCTGCCGAACGAAAGCTTAGAACTGCAGCAGGAGGCGGGACGTGCGAGGTCTCGGTGGTCCTCATCACCTGCAGAATCCAGGAGGCAGTCAAAGGGGGTTCAGGTGCCACCAGCATCATTATCCCCCCCAAATGTACTTCTGATCCCTGAAAACAGAATGCCCATGTTTAAATATCCCTGTATTTCCTAGATATATCTACTAGACCAACACTATCTTATTATACTGTCTGTGGGAAACAATAGAATGGCTCAGTCTTAATCAACCAGTCGGACTCTGGAGGAACGGACTTCATTAGCATCGCCATAAAGCATCAGCTCAGTGTGGTGTTTGAGCCGGGAAAGTCACCCAAAATATCCCATGACTGACAGCAACGGCGGCTCCAGGTCTGCTGATAAAGGGAGTTTTGATCCAGCAGGCAACATACATGCATTTTATGTAATAATTATGTTTTTTATTTTTATTTACGATAATCAGATCTTTTTTTCACAATTCACTCTGGATTTCTTACAAGAAATGGAAACAGAATTCCAAAATAAAATCCACACTTTTTTTTAAGACGGTTACAATGTATCTCTTATGATGTCATTCTTTAAACAAAGCTTTTATGTTCCGCAAAGAAAAAGTTGACTTTGTTTTTTTCTTCTTCAAGGCAAAAAAATGAGATTCAGAATACTTAAGAAAAAAAAAGAAATGAGATGGATGTGACGAGTGTACCGGAACCGGGGAGAATTCATTTATAGCACAGTTTGTGCGCATCCAAAAAAAACAATAGGTAGAAGCCTCCAGGGCCTTGGGCTTTGTGAGCGGGAGTGCGGACTGAGCTGCGGAGGTGGGGGGGGTAGAGGAAGGCGGAATCCGGGCAGACTCCAGCTGCTCCAGTCAACAGCTTCTATTGTGCGGCTGAGCGTGATGGGAGTTGTGGCCCGCAGCAGCTGGTATGCCTCAGGTTGCTTTGCTGTGAGTAGTAGGGGGGGGGGGCTGATGTACCCCGATGAGCCAGTGTTTGGAGGATTAGCACGGCATGCAGATGATTGACAGATAAAATGCCCCCCCGGGGGGGGGGTCATCCATTAGAATAAATGAAATCGAAATAATTCCATGAAACGAACTGCAGGTTTTTACGCTGAGGCCGAATAAATCCTTCTCGGGAACCAAGAACGTCCAGGTTATCGTCGTGTTGTTAAGTTCTCACAAAAAAAGATGATCTAGAAAAAAAAGACATTTGGGGGGTTTCTTTTAACCTTTGGGGGCTCTTAGTGTCTTCCTGCTGCTTGTGTGATGCAATAAGGTTCTATGTCATCACCGATGTCCCGTGCGTTTGGTCGGGCACGTAGATATAAAAAGAAACAGCTTGATTATTCCTTGTGTCGTGGGGTCCGCTGGAAGACCTCCTAAAGTCTTCTTCTAACCAAACACCGGCTTCAAGTTCCTGCAATAAAACCATCCTGTAATTCAGAGCAGTGATCCGCCAACGTTCCTGGATGCAATCAAAGAAGGAGATTAGATTCGTCTTAGATTCAGGAGCCGTATGCCTATCCCATACATCCCCTCTCTGTATTAGCCTCTACCACTTCTGCTGGGGGGCTGCTGCATGTATCTACCACCAGCAATGCATTCTTTTTTTAAATAAACAGCTCCTTCCTGCTGCCAGTCTTGAGACACACGTCCTTTCTTTCACAATGTGTGTATTATGCAGGAGACCACTGGTGGTCATCTCCTTGGCACTGAAAGGGTTATATGCCTACTGGTCTAAAACAATGAAAAGTACAGAAAATGTTGTGTTGTTGTTCGGGTTATCCCTGGATGTGGTCATGTCGTGTATTTGGAGCATGTTGAAGTGAAGTGTATACCCCCTGGTGTCGGCGCACATGCTCCGCTGGATAAGACTGTCAAAGCGATGGTGTGGTCTTCACTCAAACATGACAGATGCGGAGGAGACTGACGAGGTCTGAGGGCTGGAACTCATGCGGAAAATAAACCCCCCCCCCGGTGCTGCAGGTCAGCCTTTCGGGGACGTCGGACGAAATCAAATGGAGCCCCAGAACTTCACCCCCCAGCAGGTTTTCTTTTACTTGTGAATTTCACATCCCCCTTACAGCCCCGCGCCCCCTTCTGCCAGTGAAACACTCCGCTCCTTTCCCTATAATGCCAAAGATCGGGAGAACCGAAACCCCTGCGACCCCCTTTCCTCTCCTGATGCCCCCTCTCTCCTCCCCTGATGCCCCCTTCTCTCCCCCCTGATACCCCTCTTTCCTCCCCCGATGCCCTTCTCTCCTCCCCGGATGCCCCTCTTTTCTAGGAGGTCAGAATGTTTGCTGGGTATGAGGGGATCGCAGGGTTCTACAGCCCTAAAAGCCCCGATAATGCGTATAGAACCGGCCGACTAGACAGGGGCCGGATGGGGCCGATCTGCTGGCACAATCTGTCATTTTACTGCTCTAAACACTCGTAAAACGCGGACTTAAATAACCGAAAATAACCGGGGAAAAAAAGGAGAATAGAGACAGATTATCGGTCCCCTCCGGCAGGGAAGGAGTTCGTTCTCCGATGCCAAAAGGCGCCGGTCTCCGCAGGAAATGGAAACAAAACAAAGAAAAAGCCTCTTGATCGCCATTTTTCGGTAATTAAAGCTTTTTTTTTTTTGGTGCACGGGGGCATCTCGGAGGGATCATCGCGCCGGGCGCATTAAAGCGCATTCAGTAATCTCGGAGTGGAAATAAAAGACAAAAAGACTCACTGTTTGAAACGTTATGAAATGCGCTGACGTCACGAGCCGGCGACCTTCCGATTGTCGCCTAGAAGCTGCCGGGCAGACCGTGCCGAGAACATGATAATACGCTGTAATTATACCTGTGATTATAGTTATAATAAAAACATGGCAGGCTGCGAGCGGACCCCCTTACTCCGAGGTAGATGGCCATTTTGAGAAGGTGCCAGGTTTCTGTGTTGCCAAGTAACAGAAATAAAAAGTATGTTTTTTGGGGCTTTTTTATATATATATTTATGCATTTAGAAAGAAAAAAAAACTTCCGCCTCTCTTGTTTCTCGTTCGCTATTTGGAAGTAAAAAAAAGCAAAATAAATAAATATACAAAGACGACATTTTTTAGTTAAACTTGTTGGAATTTCCGGATATCATATTGAGTTCTGTAGATGTGTTTTGGGGCGTCATGGCGTCTGGTTCCTGTGGGGCCCCTCAGCGATCGTTAGCGGGACCCTTACTTTTTTTTGTAAGGGATACAAAGGTCTGCAACCGACCCTCCTGGAAGAAGCCAAATGGGAAATGATGTAAGCAAATTTCGAAGAAATGATAAATGTAAAATAACGCACTTGGGAAAGGAAAAATCCCAAAAGCTGCGCAGAGTTTTAAGGAAACTGATCTTTCAGGGACTCGGAAGGAGTATTTCTGATGACTTAAAGGTGCTGGCTGTGTGGCGAGGGGTATTCATGGCAGGAAGGGGTACTTCTGCCACTCTACAGATCTCCAGTCAGACCTCCTCTAGGGTATTGGGGGCAGTTCTGCAGACCCCCACCTCTAGAAGGATATAGACATGGGAATAGGGAATGGTTTTCATGATAAAATTATTAATAGAAAGACCAAGGATCTTAATATCTCCGGCTTGGGGGATTTTTTACTAACAAATGCATATTCTGCCCAACGCATTTCACTCCTACATAGCGCCCTCTATAGGCTAAAGAGAAAAAAGTTCTTGGCCCTCATATTCATACAAGTAAGCGTTCTAATTACAATGTAACCACAAATATGACAAGCGAGTACTTTGCCCCCATCTAAATCAGTCGTTGGTCTCGTCTTAGATTCAGGAGCCGTATGTCTATCCCGTGCATGTTTAATACCCTGACTGTATTACCCTCTACCGTTTCTGCTGGGAGGCTGTTCCACTTATCTACCACCCACTCATGACATTAAAATGTAGCATACACAATTACCAATACAATACTTTACACCAAAACACGTTAATCTATAAAGAATATAAAAAACATAAAGGATTTAGATGATTAGGTTAACCCTCTGTACGTCTATCCTACCCAGATCATCATTTATACTAACAAGATTACCCATTGTACAGCGCTGCAGTATATGGTGGCGCTATATCAATGAATAAGACAGAGCATCCACGAGGACGCGGTTTAATCTCGTCAGCCATGGCGTCAAATCCACAGACTCGACGCCTAAAGCCTTGAGGGTCCAAGCCGTGCAAATAGAAGGATTATTAAAAGTTTTATCTTTTTTTTTCTTTTCTAAAGAGATCTTAATTAAAGTAAGAAAGTACAGATGATTCATTCCAGGTAATCAGGACGGTTAATGGAATTAAATAACGTCTCCATTCTTTTTTTTTTTTCTTGTAATTTTAACCACTTTAATCCAAGATTGACCTAAAAAAAAAGTATTCCTGCAAAGGTTACTCTGTATAATTAACATTCAGAAACTATATATTTTAATGGCGAATTAGCATAAAGAGCGCTTGAGCCGGGGCTAAAGTGCTAATGGCGGAGCAACAGGAATGGGATTGTCTGCTTGGAACTCACAGGGACTCATTTTTGGGGGTTTTAAATGCAAATTGTTAAAGTTTTATTGTAAATATCATCACATTATAATTTGTGTCTTGTGATGATAAGATTTATTAAAATAAAAATAACGAATAATTAATTTTTTTAAAAAAAGGCTGTGGATACTGGAGTAAAAATTAAAAATATAGAATAATTAATTAAAAAAAGGCTGTGTGTACTGGAATAATAAAAAAAAAATAATTAATAAAAAAAAGGCTGTGGAAACTGAAATATAAATTAAAAATAAAGAATTATTCATAAAAAAAGTCAGTGGGTACTGGGTAGTGGAATGAATATATATATATATCGTTTTTTTTCTGTTTAAACTATAAAATGGCATCTTTGTGTATAATCGTATAATCTTTGTGTATATTAAGCTTGGTTAAATTGACCAAAACACACTTAATCCTAGCTTCTGATAAAAAATAGAGTATCTTGGTCTTAATCACCAAGAGGACCTTATTGTTTAGTAAAGTCTATATAGAAGGGACTTCATTAGCATAAGCAGGACTTTATTAACACTGCCATAAAGAATCGGCTCATTGTGGTGTTTCCGCTTGGAACGAAGGCATCGGTTTTTGCAAATAAATAAAGGACGTTTTGAGCAATTAAAAAATATTTATTTTTTCATGATTATTATTTTTTCCATTCTTTATTATTTTTTAGGGGGTATATTATACAATTTAATCCCGATTGCCCCCTAGAAATAAGTGACTTTATTTTTTGGGGGGGGGGGTAATTATGTCTCGTTTGCAGAGGAGCTTTGGGGTTCTTTAGTAGTTAAAGAAGTTATAAAATGGGGAGAAAATAGAGAATCGGTGTTTTCTTTGTTTTCGAGAGCGTTATTATATTGTAATTTTAACCCCTCGCAGTCATAGAAGCTTTTCTCGTATGTAGAGATCACAAAGAGAGACGGCGTACGGCGTCTGCGCCTGAAAATGGGGCTTAATGACATTTCCATGCGTAATTAGCTAAATATTGTGAAGTTGGTAATGATTACTCGTGTCGGGGGATGGGAAGGATTTGAGATAATAACACGAGGCAAGCGCGTTTATCAGTGCGCCCACGGAGAGTTTGTTTGTTCCGCGTCGGAACGCGGCGTCCTGACTCACGGGGTCCCTTGGGAATATCACGGGAACTCTTCACGGGGGGGTTCTTCTTATACTTTTCCGGAATCTTCCGCCGCTTCGTACTTTTTATTACGGGGGGGGGGGGGGGATTTGTCTAAATTCCCAGCAACCTTTTGTCTTCAAAGCCTCCGGAACCTTTATGTTTTCAGAAGAAGAAGAAAAAAAAGAAAAAAAAGATATCTTTCTACTTCGGTTACAGATTTTAAACGTGTTTTCATTAACCCTTGCAATGCCAGGACGGGCGTTCGTTCAGGATGAAGAAGAAAGCATTGCCTGGTGATGGTTTCATATTTTTCCTTCTGATTTTGACTCCATCTGAAAAAGAGACCACGGAGGTTCCAAAAGCTCAGATAACTTTACATCTTTTTCTATGTTGGCCCAATAAAATGTTTCCGTTTCAACTAAAACCTCCATTTCTCTGGCTAATGTGATTATACTAATATTTAACATTTATTTCTCTGGATTTTGGTATGTTTTTATAAGGAAAATGCCCCAGAGATCTTGAGAAACTTTCTTATTACATGTTTTTTGTATCCTGAAAAATGTATAGAAAACTAGAATTTCGGCCCCATCCGGCCCCCGTCTAGTCGCCTGTTTATCCTGCTGTAAAGACTCAAACCTTAATCAGTCGTTGGTCTCGTCTTAGATTCAGGAGCCGTATGTCTATCCCATGCATGTTTAATACCCTCACTGTATTACCCTCTACCACCTCTGCTGGGAGGCTGTTCCACTTATCAACCACTCTCTCTAAAAAACCCTTACATTACATTTCTGAACTTAAAAAAAGCATGTAGCGCGCGACGTATGCAGCTGGAGAGTTTGCTGCCATCCCATAGCTTAAGGAAAAGTGTAATGAAGCTGGAGATATGTGTCTCGCGTTGGCTGTTTCAGAAGGATTCCCACAGACAGCTCGGGTTATTAATGAGATCCAAAGACTCTAAATTCTAAACTAATGTGCAATCTCTATTTTCAAAAGCAGCTGTCACGTTCTCCCCGCTCTGTTCTCCTCTCCCCTGCAAAGGCTGCTCCTCATTATATGAATGTGTAATGGACTGTAGCAAATGCTCCTTTCTCACCGTGGCCCCTCTTCCTTTCTCATACTTTTTTTTTTCTTATCACCTTTTTCTTCTTTTGTATTTCAAGGTGACCATTTGTGCCCCAAAAAAGGGACAAAAGTATTCATCTTCCACCCAAATACCATACTCTATGCAATCGGTTCTGGGGCGATCAGCAGGAACATTGGTTTCCAAGGTGACTGCTCCACATTCACATCTACAGAAGTTCCAAAGCTGCCCCAACCAGGAGCAAGAAGTCAATTTTTAGACAAGGGTTCAAGACCAGGGCCAATGGCTCGGTAAAACAGACTGGAAAAAGGGACCGTGGCAGCTCCCCGCTAGCCATTCCTGATCATTGAGTATTAGAAGCCACCCGTAGGGGTTGTGCAGAAAGTCTATAGCCTTGGCATAGAATGGATCCAGTCATGGTGGGAATGCTGCATCTTACTGAAGACCCCCCCTTGTGGCTATATGGCAAAAATAACAGTTGTCCATTTCAATGGAGCCTGAGATTTGTCCTCCTATCCAACAATCTGACCAAAAAATAAAGGCTGCCTCTTCTAAGCATTTAAAAGCCAGATTTAAAAAAAATAATAATAAATAAAATTCTAACCTATGTGAATTTGTAGCATAAGAGTATAAGAGACTTCTCCTTACGTCTCATATAAACGGACCTTAACATCGTGATAGACAAAGTATTACAAATTTAATGCCCCCGATACCTGCAGTGTGCAGACAGTACGGAATTCCGATACAGTATTTGTACAGAATCTATAGAGAACGTGCCAGTGAGATCGAGCGGCCTCCTGAACGGTGAATGCATTATAGAGAAGGTGCAAAAATAAAGCAATAACCTTCAGGGGAAGCTGCAGCTCCAGAGGAGCAACACAGTGTCCCCTCCATGGCCACTAGATTGTAAGCTCCTATGTGCAGGGTCCTCCTCACTTTGTTATGTTACATACTACTTGTTGTGTCCTGTCTACCCATTGTACAGCGCTACGGAATATGATGGCGCCATATAACAATAAATAATAATAATAATAATGGGAGGTCTCCAGGCCTGAGCGGGGGCAGATTGGCAGTAAGTATATGACACGGCAGGAGATGTAGATGGAACTTAAGACCAAGATCCATTGCCAACTTTAACAACAACGGGGTCCTGGGCTTTCCTTGTCTAATGAGCCCCCCAAGTGCTCAACCCCAGTGGCCACCCCTGACCCAGTCATACTGGACCCAATGTGCTCCAAGGTATGACGCCGTATCCCGGCACAATGCCGTCCAAAGCGTGAACGAGGACTGACTAATGGAAAGGTCCGTGCCGGGGGCTGCTCAGACCACCAACTACGTCATAGCCTGAACCTGAACCTGGGTCACCCAAGGAACAGCTCCTGGTGACCCCTAAATTCAGCCTTGTCCCGGGCTTCTTTCGCCCCATCGTATAGACTGCCCGGCAACAAAAAAACAGGAGACTCGGGATCTTATGTCTTTAAAATAAAAATAGGTGACATCATTTTATTTTTCCAGTTGCACCTGCATCGAAATACTGTAATTAAACCTATAATTTATGTAAGTGCTGCGTTATACGGTACGATTAACCAAGGCACAGTATGGGGGGGTATAGAAACTAGAAATAATGCTTATCTCAATGCCTTATTACCAAATAGAATACGTATCAAATGCGCGTAATAACTAAAAGCGAAGAACATAAAAGGGGAGCCATCAAAGGGTTAAACCATATCTTCCAGCTGAACGGAGCCGACCCTCCTTCCCGTACAGGTAACCGAACAAAGTGAATGCGCCTTATCACAGAGAACAATGCCTTTATTATTCAGCTGAGAATTCTGTTTTAAACAAGTCATGTGAAAAAAATAGTTGTTTTTGTTCATTTTCTCCACAAGAGAATATTTGAATAAATCTTAATTTTTCATTTATCTCCCTGAAAATTAAAAAGGCTTAAAAATATAGAGCATGAAACATATGGAGGCAAACTTTTATTAAAGTTTTATTTCACTTTTATTTACTTTTATTTTATTTTCACTTTTTTTATTTATTTTGTTTTATTTTCAGTTTTCTTTTTAATTTTATTTAATTATATTTTTATTTTATTTTACTTTTTATTTTATTTTCACTTTTATTTATTTATTTTGTTTTATTTCCGTTTCTTTTAATTTTATTTTTATTATATTTTTTATTTTATTTTTACTTTTATTTTATTTCACTTTTATTTATTTATTTTGTTTTATTTCCGTTTTCTTTAATTCTTTTTATTATATTTTTATTCTATTTTACTTTTCCTTTTATTTGTATTCCTTTGATTTTTATTTATTTTGAGGTACCCCAAAAAGTTGATATACATGATTGATAAGATGGGCAAATCTTTGATATTGATTTTAAAAGTATTGCTCTTTTTACAATGATTTTAGCTTCCATTTAAAAAAAAAATTGATTAAAAAAATACTTTAAAGGTGCTGTTCCACTAGGACAAAAATTTTTTTTTTAAAAAGGCTTAATCACAGCTTGTTATGGTTTCATCACATAAAAGTAACATATTAAAGAAGCTTCCTCAGTTTCCACGGCAACATTCTATCAGCGGATGCTTTCGTGTCACAAGACAATTAAGCATTCCCTGAATATTTATGAATGAGCCGACATGTCTCATAATTAATTATTTCTGGTGAGATTAAGTCTAAAAATAATAATAACAATAATAATAATAAAAAAATTAAAAATAATCTTTCAAATGCTGCATTTGGTTATAAAACTGTTACATTTATCAGGAACTTTACGAATTTTGTTCAAGATCATTTAAAATGGAATTTGCAGAATTGTATAAAATGTAGATCATTTTACTATGTCACACTGACATCACGTTTATGTATTACCAGTTGGTCATTTCCTATGATTATTAGTACTGCTCATTTCTTGTCTAAGTGGAACAGGGCCTTTAAATAATAATAATGACATCATTTTTCTATTTTGGTCACTTGTTCACACTGATCATTTTTTAAAGTAATTTTTTTTGCTAGTTTTGTCACAGCTGCATTATTTTAGGCAGGAACACGTTTATAAATATCCCACCCATATGTCATATAATCTTTAAAAATAAGATAAAAAAATCATATATTTTGGCAACAGCTGGACTGTTTCTTATATAAACTCAGCAAAAACTGAATCTTTTATATACATAAAAAGGGTTAAAAACAAGGACAGGAGGGACCGGAATCTAGAACTGGAGGTTCAGAGGCTGAGATGGAATGGAAGGAAGTTTTACTTTACTGAGAGGGTGGTAGATAAGCGGAACAGCCTCCCAGCAGAAGTGGTAGAGGGTAATACAGTGAGGGGATTATGCCTATACCATGCAATTTTAAATTTGAAGAATAAAAACACATAAACTAAAATGTATGTACGGTAAAACAAAACATTACTAATTTAATCATAAATTTCCACAAGTTTACTTTCAAGAGCCAGAAAAAAAAAAATCCACAAAAATATGGATTTTTTTGTTTGTTTTATTCATAATTTTTTCATTAAATTTAGTTGTTTGTTTTTTTTTGCGCTTCTTTCTGGCCCCTTAAACTTCCGCCGGGGTCTGCGCTCGCCGCGGCACGCAGGGAATCGCCGCTCGCTTTGGTTTCCGTCCCTGTGATCTCGTTGCGTGTGGAATGCAGTCGGCGCACGTTCCGTCGCTCCACTCATCTCTTGCGTCTGAAGTTGCCCGTACCGTGCGCGGCGTTCCGGCGGTCTTTTTTAAAGTCCCCCCCCCTCTCTTTTGGCTGTTTGATATCTTGTGTCTTGTCCCCGTGTTTAACCGTCTCTGCTTTTTATCTGAGACTCACGGGGATATAAAGTTGCGCTCGCGACGCTCCGATAAGAATTTAACACAAAAATGTTCACATTATTTCTTAAATATTTTTAAATTTTATTTTAAATCATTAAAAAAAAATCATTTTCTTGTATTAAAGGGACGTGAGGGTGGCATGTATTGGGGAAAAAAATGCGAAAACCTTTTAAGCGTATAAAGATTAGCATTTTAATTTGCTGTTTTAGCTGCTTATGTAATGTTTTAATCCTTTAATGTCTGTTGAGTAAATTTGGGCAAATTTGCAAAATAAAAAAAAGTGATTTTTATGAATATTTATTCCGCTCGTTATAAGCTGGAATGATGCTTAGAAGCCAGAAAAACATTTTTTTTTCACATGCTTTAAGCAACAGAACAAGAGGGCCCCTTCTAAGTGTTGAGCCCGGGGCGGGAGCCCCACTTGCCAGTAGTCCTGACTTTGTTGGGACAGTCTCGGCAACCAGACTGGCCTTTCAGCTTCCAGCTGTCCAGGTACAAATTTATTAAATAAACGGATTTCCTCCGGCTCTATATTCCCGGAGCCCCCCTTACGCCATGACAGTAGGAGGTCCCACTGATGAAGGTGGGAGGTCCGGCTGATGTTGGGGGGAAGTCCACTGACGTTGGTGGGTGGTTCAGCTGATGTTGGAGGGTGGCTCCACTGATGTCGGTGGGCGGCTGTTGTTGGTGGGTGGTCCCACTGACGTCGGGGGGCGGTCCGGCTGATGTTGGTGGGTAGTCCCCCTGATGTTACGGGGGGGGCACTCTATATTCCCGGAGCCCCTCTTACGCCATGACGGTAGGAGGTCCCACTGATGAAGGTGGGAGGTCTGGCTGATGTTGGGGGGAAGTCCACTGACGTTGGTGGACGGTCCAGCTGATGTTGGAGGGTAGTCCCACTGATGTCGGTGGGCGGTCCGGCTGATGTTGGTGGGTGGTCCCACTGACGTCGGTGGGCGGTCCAGCTGATGTTGGTGGGTAGTCCCCCTGATGTTACAGGGGGGCACACAATCGCACAATTGTTGGAGGGGAAGTGGCACACCGTCGTTCCTGCAACCCAGAGGTTCCCCTTACTGACCCGGAGACCTAGAGAAGCGGCTCTTCACCCAGAGTCTCCAGACAGGACCCCTGAGAGCGCCAGTTTCCAATAACTAGATGAGGGCAGATAAATGCCAACCACGGGAAAAATGGGAGAAGGGTAACTTTACTCCCCAAATAAAATGCATCTCTAGACATATGGCCGCTCTGTCAGGTCTCCTTATAGATATTCCTTGTAGGACAAGCTGCCTTAGAGCGGATTTAATAATATGTATGATATGAATGAATTAGCGACAGTAAATGCGAAAATGAATTTCTTCTCTAAATGACTTCACGTACTAAAATTAGAGCGCAGGCCTCCCAGATCCCGTCCCCGAGCAATTTAATCTGATTTTAGAAATGTGACTTTTACTAATGTCATGACGGCGGGAGAGATAGCAATATGAGACCGGATTAAAACAGAGGATTAAGCCCCTGCCGTATCTCGAGACCTCCTGATGGCTTCACAAGGATGTCCGTAATATGAAAATGTCTCGCAATTACAAACAAAGGAAATAAAGATTTCTCGTTCAAGCAGGAAGACAAAATGGCTGACACTGTCATTATTATCTTTATTTGTGTTGTGGGTATTATATGAAGTATAATATATAAATCCTACAGAAGGTAATTTAAGAAGAAACAATCTCTAGCGCTAGAGGCTCATGCACCGTCCGCTAAAACAACGCGGGGAGAGAACAGGAAGCGGCTTCCAACTTCCTGCTCGGGCTGAGGGAGGGAGAGAACAGGAAGTGGCTTCCAACTTCCTGCTCGGGCTGACTGGAGGATTCCAGTGGAGTCTGTACTGAGGGCTTGTGAGTAAGTGGGAAGTGATTTCTGAATATTAGCTGATGGGTTACTATTGAATGTAGGCATCTAAGATGGCTGCTGGCTACCATGTTAATCAATGCTGCTACATAAAAAGTTAAGGAGACGACATGACCCCAGCTGATGTTCTGTGAGGTCAGAAGCCTGATCCCCACGGAAACATCTCGGACCAAGGCCAGATTAAGGAGATTTGGGCTCTGGAGCGATTACACAGAAAAGATCTTTTCTCTGGATTTCATGCCTTTAGCAACCTGTTCTTTCCCCCTTTTTTTCTTTGTTTTCTGCACAATGCAGTCCTTTTTCCTTCTGTTCTCTTCTTCCCTCCCTCTTTGGTAATTTATTTTTGGCCCATCTCACTTGCCTCTTTTCCTCACTTTTTTTCTATCTTCTTCCCTTTTTTTCCTTTTATCCCGCTTGCCTGCCTTTTACATTTCCATCCTCTTGCTCTTCTGCCCTCATGTCGATGTCATGGTGGGCACTTTAAGGCCAATGGTCTCCCGATGACACAGGTCCTGCCGCACGCTACGTTTTTATGCTCACAGCATATGAGGCTGCTGGCCGCCCGATGCGGCATCCGAACCGTCGATGGAGCAGCACATCGGCTTAGCGTGTGGGTCTGTCGGCCAGCAGCCCTCGGGCATTGGCCGGGGCCGGCCACAGCGTACAGGTCGATTATGTTCCACGTCCTGTTAGGACCTCCCCCGGGTTAGCCCCCCCATATTAAATTTTTTTACAAAAGATCATGGCATTTGTTAGATCATTGTTAGATCAGGTTTGATCAACTGTTTTTTTCATTAGATCTACTCTAAAATAGGCAATATTAACAATCTTTTTCAGGGGGGGCTAACCCGTAGCCAGCCCCCCCTCAACAAAAATTTCAACAAAATGTTACTGATTATGATAGCTCTACGTTAGATCAGGTTTGATCAGACAAAATTTTTGTTAGATCAGGTTTAATTACTGAGATATTGCATATTTAATGAGGGGGGGCTGGCCCCCCCTCAACTGAAATTTGGATTTTTTTTAATGGATCTTGGTAGATATTCGTTAGATCAGGTTAGATCAACTGTTTTTTTCGTTAGATCTACCACGCAGGAGGCGGTATTCACAATCCTATTTTGTGTGCGGGGGATGGGTACACATACGGTCTGGCCCCCCCTCAACTGAAATTTTGATTTTTTTTAATGGATCTTGGTAGATATTCGTTAGATCAGGTTAGATCAACTGTTTTTTTCGTTAGATCTACCACGCAGGAGGCGGTATTCACAATCCTATTTTGTGTGCGGGGGATGGGTACACATACGGTCTGGCCCCCCCTCAACTGAAATTTGGATTTTTTTTAATGGATCTTGGTAGATATTCGTTAGATCAGGTTAGATCAACTGTTTTTTTCGTTAGATCTACCACGCAGGAGGCGGTATTCACAATCCTATTTTGTGTGCGGGGGATGGGTACACATACGGTCTGGCCCCCCCTCAACTGAAATTTGGAGTTTCTTTAATGGATTTTGGTAGATATTCGTTAGATCCGGTTAGATCAACTGTTTTTTTCGTTAGATCTATCTACTCACAATCTTCTTTTGATTTTACATATCCATGCCTGTTCATTTGCACATCAAGCCACAGGTGCATACCTCTCAACTGTCTCGATTAATGCAGTACAGTCACGATTTGGAGGCTCTGTCCCGCTGAGCTTTACCTCTGTTCCATGGAATTCGGGATTCAGAATCCTGCGGGTCCTGATCGTGTTCTCTGGTGCCTGGGTCACCAGAAAACGACTACTGGACATGCTCAGCATTGTACGCATGCGCAGTAACACTGCCAGCTTCAGTGACAGCACTAGCGCGCATGCGCGGTAACGCTGACACTCTGATCTTCACAGTTTAGGAAGAGTGACGGCAGCAATGCACATGCGCGCCAGCGTCCCAATTTGCCGAGATGTTGGGAGGTATGAGGTGATGTCATAAATAACAGACTCCACAGACACATTTAAAACAAATTTTTCTCCGAATTTAGGCATTTTCTTGCAGTTTGCCTAACACAATGTATAGATAACTTTCAATATTGTTTTATTCTCTGCATTCACAGTATAAGCAATGTTTAGGTGATACAGTTGCTTTAATATTGGTGAACTAACCTGGCTGAGGTCAGCATATGTCCAGCCTGAAGATATTAGTTACATTTGAATAATGCTGTGTATGACATCTTCTTTGATTGGATAATAATTTCCCTCCAGTCATAACAGTTGTTAAAGAAACACATCCTGTGTGACCACTAACTAAATGCTAAGGTGGGTATTGGTTTACTGTATATGGGATATATTTATATATATATATATACTACTTTCAGTGTATAATTTCCATGTGTGTATTTGTGTATGAGTGTGGATGTGCTTATTAATGTGTGCATAATGTATGCATGACAATATCAAAATATGTGCACTGTATATTGTGTTCAGAAAGTGAGACTTATTTTCTCGAGTGCAAAAAAGTGCAAAAGTGTGTTTAAAAATTGCAAAAACAGCCCTAATACTTTCAAGTTTACTTTAAGTAGGCCTTATTTTTTTATTTCTTGTGAATAAATTATCATATGGCAGCTCATTTATTCAGACGTGGTATAGTAATCTTTTGAGTGCCAGCCGTGTGTCCAATGTGTTGCAAATCCTTTGACACTCAACAAGTTTAATAAAACATGGTATGCAACAATGATAGAACACACAAGTTAAAGGATAACGCCTGGTAGAAAAATAAGTTGTGTTTAAAGCTTGCATCAAGTTATATACAAATGCTTTAATGAACAACTACAAATAAAAGTATCTTACTAACCCCCTCGCTTAGTAAGTTAGGTGCTTTCTTAAAGAGAAATTTAGATTTATATAAAAAATACACATGAGTGGAATAGTAAAACAGTATTCTAACTAACACACTGTATTTTAACATTTTTGGTATCTATTATGCAGTTAGTCAACATATGTTACATACAAACAGAAAACCAGCAGCCGTTTTAATGCACCTTACTTATAGATTTGCCCCTCTGCCCCCAGATATGCCCATTTGGCCCCAGATATGTCAATCTGCCCCCCAGATATGCTGCCACTCTGCTCCCTAGATATGCCCCCCCTAAACTTAACAATGCAGACTCCCTGGTGTCTAGCGGGGCTGGCGGGGGACATCTGCGCGATACATGTAGACAACTTCCGGTGCCGACACTTCCCATGGCGGAAGGAAGATTGTTAAAGTACATCACACAGATGTTCACCGGCTGCGGCGATGCGTGCGTAAACAACCTTCGCTGCTGTCACGTCTGCACGATGTTCTTAAACAATCTCCCTTATAGGGATATTGTTAAAGCACATCGAGCAGACGTGCCGGCAGCGGAGGTTGTTACGCGCGCATCGCCGCAGCCGATGAACATCTGCGCGATGCGCTTAGACAATCTCCCGTGCCGGCACTCTCCCGGTGGGAAGTGCTGGCAGAGGAGGCTGTGTCAGCGTATCAGAGAGTAGGATGCAGGTCCCCTGCAGTGCTGCGGGGGATCTGTATGCTAACCCTGCTGCCTGCCCGGCGTTACAAATTGCGCATTCCTGCGCTAAAACCCGAATATAGGCTGCACCCCCACTTTAAAGACTTAAAGTGTGGGGGAAAAGTGCGGCCTATATACGGGCAAATACAGTAATTAACACTAATTTTTTTTTACTGAAAGAATTTTATGTACTGTGTTGTTACTTGAAAGTATACTTAACAATATCTTTATATTAGTAACTGGAAAAAAAAACACTAGCTTATCCATTAAAATATTTTCATATTCTGATTTTAGATGCCCCGAAAACCAGCCATTGATATTAGCATATTAAAAGAATCATTGAAATCTTATCCAGGCATTTTCAATGATAATGGAGAGTTAAAGTCAGCCTCTAATCCTATTTGGAGAGAAGTGTGTTCGCATTCCTCCTTCCAGAAATATACCTCTGTGGGTACATCCCAGTGTATATTTAAACCAAAACAGATTCACGATTACATATTGCAAAACAGGTATGGTTTGCTGACGTTCTTGCGCGAGGAATTTAGCAGCTTCTTGCCTCAATCAAATGCTACAGAAATTATGCAAGAGCTGTGGTCTGACACAAGCACAACTGATGAAGACACTTCAGAGGGTGACTTTGTAAACACGCAAGGAAAGGAACCAACGCTTCTATGGTATATATCAATACCTTATGAACAATATTTAGAAATTGAGCCACAAACAGTGATTTATAATGAGGGTGATTGCAAGAAGAGGCGCAGGGTGCTTAAAAAAAACACATGGACTGCTACAATCACAGATGTGCTTTATAAACAGCATGGAATCCCATGTACATTCTCCTTTAAGAGGAACAAAGTTCGTGTAGGTGAAGACAAAACAAGGAAATTCATAACTGCTAATGGACATTGCACGGAGTGCAAAGCAGTAGTGCATATTTCCGCAGAACAAGAACCTGATCTTGGGAACCCTTTAATTCTTCATATTCGAGCCCCTGACACAAGACCAATACCACATTCAAAAAAAAATCAGTTGAGAGGTGATAAGAGAAGGAAACTTGGAGAAGAAATGTTAAAAACTTTACCCTCCAATTGGAGACGAGAAAAACTTGATTCTGAAATTTCATTTGGAGAAAAGGAGCCACCCAACATACCATCATTACGAATTTGTCAAGATGCCAGACAGGAAGCTGTGGTTCGGATGTTTGGTACACCTAAGTTGAAAGATCCGGTTTTATCACTCTCTCAGATGAAAAGTACTCCTAAGTATGCAGGAAATATTCATACTATCTCGTATGATAGTTTTTTTGTTCATTACTGGTCAAAGGAACAAATATACATTTATAAAAAGTATTGTTCAAAGCATTCCTTCTCCAAAATTCAAGTAGATGCCACAGGGAGTTTGGTATTAAAACTAAAACGAGAAAATAAATTGTCTGCTCATATTTTTTTATATGAGATTGTGATCAACTTTGAGCATACACAAATCAGTGTGTCTCAAATGTTGAGTGAAACTCAAGATACTCCAACTATAACTTTTTGGATGGAAAAATGGATAAAAGATGTACAGAAAGTGCCTAAGGAATGTGTCTGTGACTTTTCTTATGCATTACTTGGGGCAATATCACGAGCCCTGAATGACTGCAGCCTTAACATCTACCTGAAGACCTGCATGTTAATCCTACTTGGGGGAAAAAATGAAAAACCCAAATGCTATGTACGAGTAGACGTTGCCCATCTGATTAAAACAGTATGTCGGTGGAAGTGCTATCCAAAAAAAGCAAAACTTGTTAGGAAGTTCTGTATACGCTGTGTTGGACTCATGGTTAAGTGTGAATCGTTTGACACTCTAAAACACCTAGTTCTCAGTACCTTTATCTTATCTGTATGTGAGACAACAGGTAAAGTCTGTGGCCCTGAAACATCAAAATATGAAACATCGAAGCTATACCTTTGTCATTGCATTGAGACTGCGAATTTTGAAAATATTGACGAATACATGGATAATTCTAATGACCTTGAAATACTCAGTGATGATCAAGAAAACAATTATTCCGAGCCACTGTCCGGTTGGCTAAACGACATTGTTCAGGAAGCCGAAAAACTAAGTCTAGAACAGGGGGACCAACCTAACCCTTACTTCTGTCCAAACTTGTCTCAGAAACTAGTCCATCTTTTGAAATATTTTCCCATTTGGACATCTGTAATGCAACCAGTTTTTCAGTCACCAAATAAAACAGCCTCTTCTGCATCAGTTGAGGGAGATTTTGGCCTTCTGAAGAACTCCATTCTTCAGCACAATAAAACACCAATGCGAGTTGATAAATTTGTTGCATGTCATTTAATAGCGCTTTGTGGAAGTTCGAAAATGGCAGCTGCTGTTCATGTTCCAGAAATAATCAGTTAAACAGTGCAGGGGGAAGAGGCTGTTACTGAGTGTAGACATGACAAATATTGTCAACAAGGAAAAACTTTTGAAGAAGAAGAGGTTAGTGAACACATAGAGAAACTGACGGACACTCTACTGCCTCTTAAACAAAAGAGTTTTTCAGAACCTAAGCACATGGAAGAGAATGTGCTGGAGCTTAGGCAAGAAGAATGTTGGCGGGGTAAAACCAAACCCCAGTTTAAAATTAAGCATAATTCTGAAGCACAAAATGAAGTCAATCTGCAATCTTTAAAGACCAAGGAATTCCTTACCACATTGAACAAGCCCATCAAGAAAAGACAGACCTATTTAACACCATATCCAAATATCTGCCAAATAATTGATGACCCTTCCATATGAAAACCTTTAGGTGTCCTGCAGAATGGAAGTATCTTGAATACAATCAAAATAAATAATAACACATATAAGGTCAATAATACTTGCCCATTTGATTCTCTGCTACATAGTGTGTCCACCATGTATGTTGATTATGAATTGTACAGAAACTTCATAAATAATTCGGAAAACCCATTTCTTGATGTTGTTAAGTACTTTGTTGAATTTGGTTCAAATCAAAACATGTACAAAAAGAGAGCTCAGTTGTTACTGGAAGTTTACCCAAGCCTCACACTTCCTGGTGGAATTATTAGCGTGAATGCAGAAGATTACATTGGCAATACAATTCAAATGTTTTTAAAAAACATTCCCAGTGCAACTGAAACATTTACATGTCAAAATGCAGCATGTAAAAATCACCAAGAAAAATGCAATATCTTTTGGCCGATCAACACAAATGATCTAAAACATGGTTTTGAGCGTGCTTTGCAAAGTTCCTCTAAGGTCGTTAACAGACCATGTTCACCCAATTGCAACCAACGTACTACAATGATCTGTAAACCTGGCCCACATCTCATAATCGAGCCACGTGTTGGTTCACCAACAACAAAGCAATGGCTCTCTGAATTTCCTAACGATGTGACCATATCAGGCATGGTTTACACACTAGGGGCAGTTATAATGCATGTTCAAGGAGGCCATTACATTTCATGTTGTAGAAGAAAAGACAATTTTTGGGAGGTATACGATGATATGGTGCGCACTGTAAAAACTGTTGACCCAAACAAAGTATGTGGACTTTCAGAGGTAGTTGTATATGTTAAGGTGTAGCTTTTTCAGTTAACATAACAGATGTAACAAATTATGTAAGACATAGTTTTAAACACTCTTTATAAAGTTAATCTAAGGTCATTCATAGACCATTTTCATATAAATGCAATCAACATGCTACAATGGGATGTAAATGTGGCCCACACCTCTTAATTGAGCTACATGTTGGTTTACATACACCAAAACAATGTTTTTCTGATTTTCCAAATTAGATAGGATTTGTACACTATGGGCATTTATTATGCATGTTCAAGATGTTTCATGTTTCCATTTTTAGACATTGTTGTAAAAGCACTGCACATTTTTTCTACAGTATTTACTTAGTTGTGTTTTAGACCATGCAAATAACTTTAATATTTAGTTTTATTATACTAATTAAACTGTTTATTAAAAAAAAACAGAAAACTGATCCTTTTTGTTTAGGTCTGTGTACATGCATTTTTTCAGCCCCTATGTATACCCATCCCCCGCACACAAAAAAGGATTGTGAATACCGCCTCCTGCGTGGTAGATCTAACAAAAAAAACTGTTGATCTAACCTGATCTAACGAATATCTACCAAGATCCATTAAAAAAAATCCAAATTTCAGTTGAGGGGGGGCCAGACCGTATGTGTACCCATCCCCCGCACACAAAATAGGATTGTGAATACCGCCTCCTGCGTGGTAGATCTAACGAAAAAAACAGTTGATCTAACCTGATCTAACGAATATCTACCAAGATCCATTAAAAAAAATCAAAATTTCAGTTGAGGGGGGGCCAGACCGTATGTGTACCCATCCCCCGCACACAAAATAGGATTGTGAATACCGCCTCCTGCGTGGTAGATCTAACGAAAAAAACAGTTGATCTAACC
>VKOC01028737.1:0-18105 GCA_009364415.1 Spea multiplicata
ACCTTCGCAAGCGAATGGAAGAGAGTCCCGAAATGATGCTAGCGTGCCTTTGTGATCCAAGAATTAAGGGAAAGCTAGCTTTGAAATTCAATGTTCTCAGTAGCTACCGGGAGCAATTGGTCAACAAGGTGCGTGACTGGCAGCGTGAAATGGGAATGCTGTCCGAGGAGGGTGAGGTGCAGGAGGAGGAAGAGATGATGTGGTCTGCTACCCCTAGCAGCAGCATCAGCAGCAGTGCCACAAGCAGCACAACACAGCTGAGTGGAGCAGCTGCGTTTTGGGAAGAGGCACTTGGCAGTATAGTTGGACCATCTGACAGAGCTAGCAGCAGAAAGGAGAGTAGTGCTGCTGAAATGGTCAAACTTTACCTCTGTGAAGTTCCTTTTGCACCTAATGTTGATCCTCTTAGCTACTGGGATGAAAAGAAGAGTGTGGTCTGCACTCTCATGGGTTGCGCAGCAGCTTCTATCATGTCCGCCAACCACTGTTCAAAGTGAGCGCGTGTTTTCTATGACTGGAAACATACTGAGTCACGCATGGCACCTCATCTGATGGAGCAGATTGCCTTTCTTAAATTCAATCTGCCCAAATTGGGTTACCCAGCTCTTAGCTTGGAAAGTTAAATTTTTTCTCTCTAATGTTGTTTCTCCCCCTGGTTGCACTTGCTGCGGTGTGGCAATGCCTGCTACCTCCGCTGGTGTAGCCAATTTACGCTAGGGCCTAGTGTCTGAGCTCTGTAAGTCCGCTCCCAAACGCCTAGGACTGACAGTCTTTGGATGCTTTGCCCTGGGGTGAAACAGGTGAGTGGGTCGTCAATTGCCCACTCATTCACCTTTTTCCGTTCCCAACGCTGCTGCTGGTGGTGGTGCCAGTATCTTTTGCCAGTTTGCTTCCTGGCTGAAATCATGCCTCAAATGTCCCTAATGGAAAGGGTAGTTTCTCCCCCCTGGTTGCACTTGCTGCGGTGTGGCAACGCCTGCTACCTCCGCCGGTGTAGCTAGCTTACGCTAGGGCCTAGTGTCTGAGTTCTGTAGGTCTGCTCCCAAACGCCAAGGACTGACAGTGCTTGGATGCTTTGCCCTGGGGTGAAACAGGTGAGCGGGTCGTCAATTGCCCACTCATTCGCCTTTCCCAATGCTGCTGCTGCTGGTGGTGGTGCCAGTGTCTCTCTTCAATGCCAGTTCGCTTCCTGGCTAGTGTCATGCCTCGAATGTCCCTGATGGTAAGGGTAGTTTCTCCCCCTGGTTGCACTTGCTGCGGTGTGGCAACGCCTGCTACCTCCGCCGGTGTAGCTAGCTTACGCTAGGGCCTAGTGTCTGAGTTCTGTAGGTCTGCTCCCAAACGCCAAGGACTGACAGTGTTTGGATGCTTTGCCCTGGGGTGAAACAGGTGAGCGGGTCGTCAATTGCCCACTCATTCGCCTTTCCCAATTCTGCTGCTGCTGGTGGTGGTGCCAGTGTCTCTCTTCAATGCCAGTTCGCTTCCTGGCTAGAGTCATGCCCCAAATGTCCCTAATGGTAAGGGCAGTTTCTCCCCCCTGGCTGCCTCTGTCTGCGGTGTGGCAACGCCTGCTACCTCCGCCGGAGTGGCCAGCTTACGTTAGGGCCTTGTGTCTGAGCTCTGGAAGTCTGCTGCCAAACGTCTAAGACTGACAGTGTTTGGGTGCTTTGCCCTGGGGTGAAACAGGTGAGCGGGTCGCCAATTGCCCTCTCATTCGCCTTTTTTTTCAATGCTGCTGGTGGTGGTGCCAGCATCTCTTCTCTGCCAGTTCGCTTCCTGGCTAGAGTCATGCCCAAAATGTCCCTAATTGTAAGGGCAGTTTCTCCCCCCTGGCTGCCTCTGTCTGCGGTGTGGCAACGCCTGCTACCTCCGCCGGAGTGGCCAGCTTACGTTAGGGCCTTGTGTCTGAGCTCTGGAAGTCTGCTGCCAAACGTCTAAGACTGACAGTGTTTGGGTGCTTTGCCCTGGGGTGAAACAGGTGAGTGGGTCGCCAATTGCCCACTCATTCGCCTTTTCAATGCTGCTGCTGGTGGTGGTGCCAGCATCTCTTCTCTGCCAGTTCGCTTCCTGGCTAGAGTCATGCCCAAAATGTCCCTAATGGTAAGGGCAGTTTCTCCCCCCTGGCTGCCTCTGTTTGCGGTGTGGCAACGCCTGCTACCTCCGCCGGAGTGGCCAGCTTACGCTAGGGCCTTGTGTCTGAGCTCTGGAAGTCTGCTGCCAAACGTCTAAGACTGACAGTGTTTGGGTGCTTTGCCCTGGGGTGAAACAGGTGAGCGGGTCGCCAATTGCCCACTCATTTGCCTTTCCCATTTCCTTTTCCATTTCATTATTTTCCTTCTGATACACAACCAACCAAACATAACACACACAATAACACATATAACACATATAACACAAAGTGACATCACACATAACACACATACACACACACTTACAATGCACAAAACACAAGGACCTTTTCCTTGTTATTTGCCCTGGCCTTCACTCACTAATAGCATTACATTAACACTATAACTCACACTTCACCCTATAACATTTTTCCATCCACATACCTGCCAACAGACCCAACTTTTTCAGGGACAGTCCTGCTTTTTTCCAGTCCTGTCCCATCTAATTTAGCTAAACTAGGTATGCAAAATGCAAATACACATAGGTAGTTATAGCTCGGTAGGTAACGCTACTATAAACATTTAATAAATATAATCAAGTACTAAATAATAAATCTAACTTTAAAATACATTTAAATAAACCCCTATTTTTTTTTTAAATAATACATCTTTAACCAAACCAGTGCACTGCTACTAATCTTAAACATAACCGTACATTAACCCTAAGCTATTTTTTAGTTCTTGTCCAACATTTTTCCATCAGCATACCTGCCAACACACCCAAGATTTTGGTGGACAGTCCTGCTATTTTCCAGTCCTGTCCAGTAAGTAAGTTGGGTTGTTGCAAAGTATGCCATTGTAAATAGGTAGCAAATGTTAGGCATGTAAAGTGGTCCAAAATCAATTTAAAAATGTAAAATATTCCCTATTCTTTTATTAAACATCTATGGACAGTACACCTCGGTATGTGTGTGCAACTCTATTGGTCGTTTCGGCAGGGAGCTCGCCTGCCATCAACGAATGAAGTGCATTCTGCAGTTCTGCAATTCACTCGTTGATGCCAGACCAGCCCCCTGCCGAAACGACCAATAGAGCTGCACACACGTACCTTCACGGCAGCTGCTGCTGCTGTGATGTGTTATTAACCCCGTATTAACCCCTGCTAGGCAACCAGGAGGAAAACGAAGATTAAACGAGCACGAAGAATGTCCGCGAATATTCGCCCGAAGAGAAGACAGGAACGGGCGAATATTCGCGGAATACGAAGATTTTTTTTTTCCCGAAGACGAGCACGAAGACGAACACGAAGAGCCCCCTGGTGCCCAAGTCTAGTAAAAACCCTGAGAACCCGTCCATTCACCCCATATTCTTTGTGACAGAATGACCTGTCATACAGGGCCCCAAGGTACTCAGAGATGGCTCCAGCCTGGCTACCAAACAGGCAGGAACTCCATTGTGTAAACTAATTCCATAACAGGATTGCTGCCAGGTGGAGATTCAGTAGCTAAAGGGGATTAAAGTTGGGTTGTCTACATGTACCTGCTTATCAATGATGATTTATGTTAATGAAGTTATGTGGCTATATGAGTCTATGTTTTACAAGAATAAACTGTTAATTCCTGCTGTACTCAATTCAAGGTAGTTGTGTCTACTTATTGGGTACACATAGCAGGGTTCTAAGGTGCGCATGCTGCCTGGTGCTGGAAGTGATTCCTGGGACAACAGGAGGATACATGTGGGTGATCTCTGGGAGTTACTACAGCTCTCTTGGTGAACCCGTTACATTCTTATAAAAGTAAAAACCTGCAGAATCTGGGGGCGTGGCCGACCGGACTCCGAAATGGCTGTGCTGTAATCCGGCTCCTCCACATCGCCCTTCTTTTAGCACTTAAAAAAGCGTTTTACCCGACCATTCGCACTTTTCTCGGCGAGACTATTTGTGGGAATGCCAGGAGGTGTCCGCAAGTCCGCTAAAAAGAAGGTGGTGGCGGACATTTTCCAGAAAAAGACGACTCACCTCGACGCTCCCGCACTTTCTCCAATGGCGTCTCCGGGCCTGGTATCTGATGGCGACGCTGTCTCCTGCACGAAACGGGACATAGATGAGATTAAGGACCTCGTCCTCTCTGTCAAGCGTGACCTGATGGACCACATTAGGGACGAGCTTCGTGATCTGAAGAAAGATGTCTCTGACATAGGCACATGCACGGATCAATTGGAGAGGGCCCAGTCCTCCATACAACGGGACAAGAGGTCGATGGAAGCTGACATTATGGCCCTGCGCCACGAGGTCCAGGACCTGCAGGAGGCCCATGAGGATCTGGAGAACAGGTCTCGGAGGGCTAATTTCAGGGTAAGAGGCGTCCCTGAATCTTACCAGGATGTTGAGGTTGTGTTGGGCACCGTTCTCCGACAACTATTACCGCATAAACCGACGGCAGAGATAATCATAGATCGGGCTCATAGAGCTCTGAGGCCGAGGCCTCGTCCCTCTGACAAGCCTCGTGACATAATAGTGAAGCTCCGAGACTATGCCATCAAGGAGGAGGTCATGAAAGCGGCCAGAGCTACCACATTGTCCCTCGATAATCTGGCGATTCATATTTATGCTGATCTGTCGCCGCGGACATTGCAACGTCGAAAGGCCCTCCGCCCCCTCACAGAACACCTGCGGGCTCAGGGTATCACCTACCGCTGGAGATTCCCCTTTGCCCTGCAAGTGGCTGCGGGTGACAAGAGCTATTCACTGAAGTCCATGGCGGAGGCTGATGAGCTTTTACATTACCTGGAGTTGCTGCCCCTATCGACAACCCGTAAGAGAAGCAGGCAAGACCCGGGATCACAGCCGACAGGAGAGTGGTGTGAGATACCGACGACACCGCGGAGGCGAGAGCGAGATGGCGTGACGACGGAACAGCTAACGGATGGCTAGCCGTGTTTTTTCTTTTTTGCTTTTGCCCGGATTTGTCTTCTTTCTTCTGTGGATTCGCCTGCTTTTTTGCCCGGACCTGTTCGCGGTTCTGCCATAGTCGCTCCTTCCTCCGGTTTGGGCCACCACCATCGCAGCGGCGACACTTCACTGACGGGGTACTACTGATTCGGTCGTTCCTGGTAGACCAGATTGCTGTCCTCGTCCCCGCAACTCGACGGTGCTGATCTCCACATCGTGCGGCTCTATGGGACTTGCAGAAGCTAAGTTTGTCGCTGAATGCTCCGTTCTTTTTGTTTGGTTTATTCACTTTTTCGCGTGTTTTTATTTACTATCGTCGACATGTCACTTACATTATCTTAATTTCATGTATGATTTAACTTTATCCACACATTACAGCCATGTAGGCTTTTACCACTTACTTGTCTTTTTGGGCCTTGGGCTAATGTCCCTATGGCTCTCTGGCTCCCTGTTTCATGGTTTTGGGTAGTCTAGGCACACCCATGTCGGGTAATTCTAGCTCGTGAAGGGCTGGAGGCCCCATTTTGTTAGTTCCTCTCTTAACACCCCCTGTGACCAGAGTTGGTCCTTTCGCTGCCTGACATACGTATATGCCTCACACGCTGCGTCGCCTGCTACGTCAGTGCAGTGCTTTACTGGTTATTTGCGCACCGCATGCCGTCTTTTCAGGAGACCAGTATCTTTGTTCCAAGAGATTATGTTGGCAATGTTTTCCATGTGCATTTTTGTGTTGTATGTTCCTTTCCCCTCCTTCCCCCTCTTCTCTCTGTTCTTTTTCTTTTCTTCTCTGCTTTTCTCCTAGATCGCTGCTGGCAGTGATCTCTCTATTTACCTGTCGACTTCCCTTGCTTTCACCACGCTTCGGATCCAATGTCTAGTGCCATTAAAATCATATCTCATAATGTCAAAGGCCTTAACTCGCCCCAGAAACGCAGAGCTGCGATGCGCTATTACCGTAAACTACATGGCGATGTCTTACTCCTCCAGGAAACTCATCTCCGCAGCGCTCACTTACCTTCATATTGGGACAGGTCCTTCGGGCTGCACTTTCATGCCGTTCACCCCAGTCAGAAAAAAATGGGGTCAGTGTGTTTGTCCGCACGTCTCTAGGGTTTCAATTGCACTCCGTCCACAGGGACAAATGGGGCAGATACCTCCTGCTAGTGGGGCTACTCCAAAACAAACCTACAGCGATCCTGAATGTATATGCCCCCTCTACGTCGGCTGCTGACTTCTATTCACACATTACTGATCTCCTGTTGCCATACCGCAAACACAACCTCATCGTGGGTGGTGACTTTAATACGCTCTGGGATGGATTTTTGGACAGGAAGAGTGCCTCTCCGCTTTCTCACCCACTACCAAACTCTAGACGTCTTAAAGACTTTGCAAAAACAGCGGCGTTGGTTGACTCCTGGAGAATGCTCCACTCTAAGGAGCTTGATTATTCATTCTACTCCCATCCTCATAAGTCCTACTCGAGGATAGATTATCTATTCGTCGGTCAACACATGGCTCGCTGCCTTCATGCTGCGCAAATTCACCCCATCATCTGGTCGGACCATGGAGCTGTTGAGTGTGTACTCCATCTGACTGATTGGCACGGGGGAGCTGGACATTGGCGCCTTGACGAGTTCTTGTTGACAGATCCCTCGATCATTTCGGAAGTTAGTACAGACCTGAATGACTTTTTCAAATTTAATGAGACCCCGGGCACTGATCCTCTTCTAGTCTGGCAAACACACAAAGCGTACGTGAGAGGGACTTTCCTCAAAATAGCGGCTCGACGCCGGAAAATACGGCACGCTGAGATAGAGTCTCTCACTTCTCGCCTGGTGGACCTGGAGGCCCGTCACAAGCAGCTTCTTGACAGCTCTTTACTGCATGACATAGTTCGGACGAGGGGTGAATTGAACCTTCTGTTGAGCCAAGATGTTTTATATTCTCTGAACCTAACCAAACAAAAGTTTTTCGAAAAGGCGAATAAGCCAGATTCCATGTTGGCTAGGCGACTGCGTGCACAGCGGAAACTTCAGAACATTTCCAGGATTATTGACTCCAACAAGACTAGCTGGATACACCCGAAAGACATCGCCGACCAATTCGCTGCCTTCTATCAGGACTTGTATGACGGCAACAAGGCGCCTCAAAATCTCCTTGACAGACGACCTGTTCGCCACTTTCTGGACTCCATTACGCTTCCGCGTCTCTCGCAGGCTCAGATGGAGTCCCTTAATAGACCTGTCACGGCGGAGGAAATCCAAGCGCTGATCTCCTCTCTTAAACCCTCGAAAGCCCCTGGCCCCGACGGGCTCCCGGGTTCCTACTACAAAAAATTTCAGTCTCAGCTTATCCCCCGTCTGCTGGCTCTTTTTCAGCGCTTCCTCACAGGTGACCCCCCATCCAGTGAAATGTTGAAGGCTAAAATTGTGGTCATACACAAGGACGGTAAAGATCCTTCTGCTTGCGGGAGCTATCGTCCCATTTCACTTATTAATTCGGACGTCAAACTTTATGCTAAATTGCTGTCAGCCCGCCTGAGCTCAGTTATTTCGTCTCTCGTACACCCAGACCAAGTTGGGTTTATTCCTAACAGGGAGGCCCCTGACAACATTCGGCGCACGATTGATTTGCTTGAGGCGGCCAAGGCTTCTACCCAGAGATCTATGCTGTTGGCTTTAGACGCCGAGAAAGCCTTTGATAGAATCGATTGGATATATATGTGGGAGGTGATGGACAGGTTTGGCTTTCAAGGCAACTTTCTGAACGGGGTCCGGGCACTATACAGCAGTCCGACAGCGACGGTGGCCCTGATGGGCAGTGAGTCTGTGTCATTGGACATTAAAAATGGCACGCGACAGGGCTGCCCCCTCTCTCCGCTCCTATTCGCCTTATGTTTGGAGCCCCTCGCTGCAGCTATTCGGGCCGACCCGGATATACAGGGAATTGCTATACACAAAGTGCACTACAAGTTGAGTTTATTTGCCGATGACATCTTGCTAACCCTGACGAACCCCTTAATCTCGCTTCCTAACCTTTTTCGCCTCCTGACGGATTTCTCCCGCATCTCCGGTTACAAGATCAATGACTCTAAGTGTGAGGCGCTAGATGTTAATCTGGAGCCACATGTCCAGCAACTCCTTGCGGCTAACTTTAAGTTTACCTGGCGACCTTCCTCCGTCACATACTTGGGCATACAACTCACAAGAGATTTTGCAACGCTGTACCAGGCCAATTACCCGCCTCTCCTGGGAACCTTACGCTCTGAGCTGCGGCAATGGTCTCGCTACAACATATCATGGCTAGGGCGCATATTTGCTGTCAAGATGAATATACTGCCCAGGATCTTATATCTCTTTCGAGCATTGCCCGTACCGGTCAAAAGAGACGAGGTAGCGGCTTTTCAATCAACAGTCTTCAAGTATGTGTGGGCCAACAGGAGAGCGTGCATCAAAAAGTCTACCATGTATAAACCGAAGCACTCCGGGGGTCTGGCTGTCCCGGATTTTTTCTTGTATTATGTGGCGGCACGAGTGTCTCAATTGGAGGCGTGGTCCTACCAGGCCAACACTCTACCGTGGGTTGATATTGAACAAACGTACTTTCCGCATCAGACCCTGGGACAGGTCTTGTGGCTGGATAACCCGACGCTCCACGGCCCTTCCTCCTCCGCGGCTGTATCGGCGGCGCTCCTACTCTGGCGGGCCTGGCGCTTCAAACTACGCTTAGCTGGTCCGCTATCCCCACTCACGCCGCTGTTGTCCAATCCTCTCTTCCCCGAAGGCGCGCATGCATCGTCGTTCAGGTGGTGGTCGGAGGCTGGCTTGACCACCCTTGGAGATCTCGTTCGAGGCGGACAGATGTTTTCTTTTGCCACACTCCGGGAGTCCAAGTCTATTCCTCCATGTGAAACGTTCCGTTACCTGCAAATGCGGCACTTTATACGCTCCTTATTAACCAGGGGCGAGGTGTCTACCCTAACGATCTTTGAAAGGTGCTTTCTGGCTCGACAAAGGCTTAAGGGGTCTATCTCGGCGCATTACTCCAGCTTTATTTCTGTTTCCTCCGCTCATCCTCCTTCCTATCGCTCACAATGGCACTCGGACCTGCTCTCTACATACCCCGACGCTGACTGGGACTCGGCGGCACAGACGCTGCACAAAATCACTATCAATACACTAGTTAAAGAAAGGGCTTATAAGGTGGTCGCACGATGGTATACTTCTCCAGTGCAACTGTCGCATATGGTCCGGGGCTCTAGTGCCTGTTGTTTCCGTGGTTGCGGGGAACGGGGCACCTACCTCCACGCATGGTGGTCTTGTGGCTTAGTTCAGCCGATTTGGTCCACTTTTTCGGCTCGATTGTCAAGAGCGCTGGGCACCACCATACGCCTTTCCCCTGAGGTGGCACTCCTTACGATGGACTTTCCGGGCGACACCTTGCCCAGACCGCATCGGCAGCTGGTTCACAGGATCTGCTCTGCGATCAAACAAGCTATTGCTAAACGGTGGAAAGGAGCACCCCCGACCCTCAGCGACATCCAGTCTAACATATGGCATCTCATTAGTATGGAAAAGATCACGGCCAAACTGCAAGATTCTATGCCGAAGTTTGAGGCTATCTGGGAGCCGTGGCTTTCTACATACCCTGGTCCTCGGCCGTGTCGCTCACTACTCCATTTGTGAATCGGCCATGGGGGTTATTTCTTCCTTCCTTCTCGCTCTCTTTTCTCTTTGTTTCTTCTCTCTCTCTTTCGTTTCTTTCCCTCCCTTCCCCTTTCCCTACAATGGTGAAGTGTTTGACAGTTGTTTGCCTACTTACCGTGCACGTTTTCTGTAGACACAAGCTGTACATAATAGGGCTCGATTGTATGTGGTTTTCTTCATTAATGTGCCCTTTGTGCCTTTTCGTGTCGCGGTTTACAGTTTTGTAATGCCTAGGACATGGCTTGTTCCCACGTCACTGTACCATGATCTGTACTGCTGTAACACTTTGGAAATGGCAACGGTTGCTCTTCCTTTGTTGAAAATGCAAATAAATCACTTTAAAAAAAAAAAAAAACCTGCAGAATCTACCAATTCACCCGCTCAATTTAACTCGACTCTGAGACCTCAGCATACCAAGACAGCTTATACAATGCTATGCTGGGAACAGTTTGGGGAAGGCCCTTTTCTGTTCCAGCCTGACTGTGCCGCAGCGCAAAAAAAAGCAAGGTCCACAAAGACATGGTTGGTCTTGTGGAAAACCTTGACCGGCCCGAACAGAGCCCTGTCCTCAATCCCATTGAGCATTTTTGGAGCTTGGAGATTGCAAGACAGACGTTCCTGTCCAACATCAGCGCCTGACCTCACAAATACGCTACTGGATGAATGGGCAAAAAGTCCCACAGAAACACTCCAAAAAAGTTGGAAGACTTTGCAGCCAAGTGGAACATAGCGTATTTGCTTGATTATAAGATGACCCCCCCCCATTTGAATATGAATTTAGGAAAAATAGAAAAAGCCTGAATATTAGACTACCCTCTAAGAAAAAAGTTTTATTAGTAAATAATAATTTCATATTAAACTTTTTTCATATTTACCATATTGTGCCCGCCTCCCCTAGACTTACCAGTGCAGACTCCCGGGTGCCTTGCGGGGCTGGCAGGGGACATCTATTCTACGCAGAATGGTATACAACTTCCGGTGACGGCACTTCCGGTAACGGAAGTTGTATACTGTTCTGCACTGGTAAGGAGGATTGTTAAAGCTTACCGCGCAGACGTTCACCGGCGAGCGTAAACAACCTCAGCTGCCGGCACGTCTGCACGATGTGCTTTAACAATCTCCCTTGCCGGGACTCCTACCGTGGGAATTCCGGGAAAGGAGATCGTTAAAGCACACCGAGCAGAAGTGCCGGCAGCGGGGGTTTACACGCATTGCCGCTGCCGGTGAACAACTGCGCGATGCGCTTAGACAACGTCCCGTGCCGGCACTCCCCCCGTGGAAAGTGCCGGCAGGGGAGGCTGAGCGTATAGGAGAGTAGGATGCAGGTCCCCTGCACTGCTGCGGGGGATCTGTATCCTAACCCTGCCAGACCTTGAGCTCCCTAATAAAAACTACGATTGAGAAAAAGGTGTCTTGTTTTTATTTCCTTTATTTTGCCAACCGGCCCTCAGTTATGCACATCTGCCCCCCTAAATATGCCTTATACCCCCTTATATGCTACTCTGCCTCCTGATATGCCTTATACACCCCTATAAGTCTCTGCCTCCCTGATATAGCACTCTGCCTCCCTGATATGCCTTTTAACCCCCTATATGCCACTCTGCCTCCAGAAATCCCTTAAACCCCCCATATGTCACACTATAACCCCCCTGGCAACTTACCAGTGCATCCTTAGACTTGTCCTTCGTACTTCAGATTCCCTGTTTTTGCAGTTTTTCTTTAACAAAGTGGGGATTTGTTCTGAGGTGTACCAGCAGCACATTCATATGTATTTATTAAATTTGTTTGCTTGTATAATTGTATTTTATATTATTTATATAATTTTATTGCGCACTACTCACTTTTTATTCAGATTCCCTGGTGTCTAGTAAGGGCAGCCAGTGGACTCATGCACTGTGCATAGACAACCCCTGCTGCTACTGTCTGGTACTTCCACCCTGGCTTCTACTACTGAGCACCGGAAGGTCATGTGACGCCCGTGCTCTGTCATAGAAGCCATGCACAGACGTCACCGGCTGCCAGAAAGGAGGATCTAGGTCCCCTGCAGCGCTGCGGGGAATCTGGATCTCAGTCTTGTATTCAGACCTCTATTTGAGGTCTGATTAGAAGACGACCTTGAATATAAGACAAGGGGTTTTCTTCCACAGCATTTGCTCTGAAATAACCTTGTCTTATAAATCGAGCAAATACGGTAATATTGACAAGTGCAATGTTATGCATTCGGGGGGAAATAAATGTGCACATTTTACATTAGGTAGGTATGTGTTCAATGACAGGATGCTGCTGCAACAGCCAGCAAGATATTGGCATAGTTTATAAAGAGAGACATCCACGAATTGGAAATCACCTTAATGTAGGGGTTTTACCTGGATTAATAACACCACCCCGGGTACCACTCACACAGGGCGTGATACACCGGCACACACCTGCTTCTGTGTCCCTGCCTCCTTTTCCGCAGGTCCTCTTCTATTTCATCCGTCTTCTTCAGTGTCCTCTTTCTTCGCCTGCTTCTTCATGAACCAGTCCTCAGAGAACTTCTGTAAAAGAACAGAGCCTCCGATAAAGGAGACAGGGACACGGAAGTGGTCGGCAGCAAAGGTGGGGAGACATCGAGAGAGCATCAGAACGGAGCCGTAGCTAGCTCCTTTTGCGCCTGAGGCAGGAACAGAAGACTGAACAGAAAAATAAAGATAATAATATTAGAACAGATTTATAAAGATAAGAAACTTAGCATGATCAACTTATATGTGACAAATTGCAATCATCACCACTTGCATACAAAATGAAGTAAGGTAAATAAGGTATTGGAAAAAATACAAATTTACACAAAAATGATCTTAGTATTAATCGGTATTTATTAAGATTGTATACAATCTTTAAGTTGAAGAATTAAAGTGATTTTCATGGTAATTCATACACCAGAGATGTAACCATGTTGAAAGATAACTTTCATTCACATTATAATTGAGTAACGAGTGTTCACAGAGGGTTATCCTTTTTATGAGAAGCTACACTATATAGACACAAGTACCGGGACACCTGACCAGACAGGGACTCTTATGACGTTGCATTCTAAATACATAGACGTCAATATGTAACAGATCCTCCCATTTGCAGTTACAACAGCTTCCGCTCTTCCGAGAAGGCTTTAAACAGGATTTTGGAGAGTCCAAGTTTTGGGAGCCAGTCATGCTGGATTAGAAAGCGGCCTTTCCAAACTGTTCCCGCAAAGTTGGAAGCATAGCATTGTCCAAAAATGTCCTGGTATGTCCCCTTCAGCTCACAAATTCTCTACTGGATGAAAATTCCTACAGAAAATCACAAAAAAAAAAAGAAAGCAGATGAACCCCAAGGGACACGGCCACTGAGAATTCTATGATATATTGAAGGAACCATCTAAGACTCGTCAAACATGCGGTCACACACACCCATGCATACAGGAACATATCCAAACACTTAAAAAACACTTGAAAAACACACACACATGCACATAACATACATAGACAAGCACACACTAACACACACCCAATAATATACCCAAAAACATTCCCGCACTAATATACTCAGACACATGCCCACCATAACACACCTGAAAACAGACAACTTACCCACAAAAACAGACATGCACAATGACACACCCACAAACACGCTCACACGGGCCGCACATTGAAGTCCGGCGGGCCGCACGTTGGACACCCCTGACCTAGGTGCCAGGACAAAATTCTCGGGGGTATAAGGCATATCTGGGAGGCAGTGTGGCAAGCTTGGGCTCAGATGTGCATAAAAACAAGAAATTAATATTTCACAAAGTTTTTTATTCTGCTGTTTGTTTTTCACCCAATTTATTCATTATCCCCTTAGCGACCTTTGACAGTTCAGTGCCGTCACAGAAAAACGGTCACTTAACGACCTTTGACGGTCCTGAACCGTCATTAAATTAAATAAGCTTAGAAAGTGATCAACGCTTTGAGGCATTCAGTAACGCCGAGATCGGCATGAGGGCCATGTTTGGCCCCTCCCTGGGGAGTCAACATCCGCCATACAACGTATGGCAGTGGACGCCCGTTTTAAAAGAGTTTAGGAGGCAATCAACCATCCCCTCCTAAACTTCAATGGTGCAGCTGAAATGCCTCGATCACGAGGCATTCAGCGACACCAAACACCACCCCAAGACGCGTCATGACCGCTCCAGAAAGCGTCCACTGCTAGTGATTCTGCCACTTGCAAGATGGCGGCGTCCATTAAAAAAAAAGTTGAAAAGAATCTTCAGGAGAGTTTCTCCAGACCCTCCTGAAAATCTGGCTCCACTTGCAGGTTGAATACTGGTACTGCATTCAACCATGCAAGTCAATGGAGCCCAGCTTTCTAATCATTATGTCATAAGTAAAATATTCAAAAAATAAAAAATGTAGAAAAAAAAATTGCTAATAAAAAAAAGGGTGCTAACATTTAAAAATAATCATGCAGTGATGTCACCAGAGGAACCATTCAATACCAGCAAAATGTAAAAAAAAAAAAAGTCCAAAAAACAATAAAATAACTAAAATAAAAAATAAAGTTTATTAGTTTGAGCAAGTGCTAAAACTAGTGCTATATAATCTCAAAAATCTCGACATGGAAAGAGTTAAAACAAACCCGACAAACCCGTGCATGTGGGGTATCACCATACTCGGGAGATGTTGCTGAACACATATTGTGGTGTTTGACAGTGATATATACCAGGACCTGTATATTTATAACTAAATTACAATTTGTGACACAAGAAAATTACTACTACAAAGTTTGACAAAGTGTGGTTGTATAATTAATGCATGGAAAGGGTTAAAATACCAGCATTTGAAATACTAGGGAGTCTAGTTTTCAAAAATATATAATTTGATGGGGTAAATTGAGTTAACCGGCTTCAAAGATGTTCCAAAGAGGAGATGGAGGCAGAATGACCAGATTTGGAAAAAAGGTTTGGAAATCATAAAATGCTATTTCTACTTATTGCCCTATAACTTACAAAAAAAACAGCAAAAAAACATAAAAATATTGGGTATTTCTAAACTCAGGACAAATAGTATAATCTATTTAGCTAATTGTTTTGCTTCCTTTTGTAGGCGAGTAAAAGATTTTTCAAATAAAAGTCATAAAAGGTGTATTTTTTTTCAAGATTTCACCATGTTTTATTATTATTTTTATAGTAAATAAGTCGATATCAAAATAATGTTATCTGAAGAAAGCCCATCTTGTCCTGAAAAAAACAATATATATAACGTGTGTGGGTACATTAATGGGTGAGGAGAAAATTACAGCTGAACACAAGCACCGCAAATGTGTTAAAACAGCCATGGTCCCACAGGGTACAAAAAGTTAAGGGGCTAAATTATTTTAAATAAACAAAACATTTTCATTTTCTGTATCCGATTAATCGGAAAAAACCCATAATCGGACAACTAATCGATTATGAAAATAATCATTAGTTGCAGCCCTAGGAAAGCTCTCTCTAGTACACTGATCTGCCGAACCTCACTTCCAGCTCACCTTAATCATACCTCATTCCAATCACACACCACTCCTACAACCCCCCAGCCAGCACATCTAATGCCCACTACACCCAGCCACCACACATCACAACTCCCTTCTATCACACATCATAACTCACTCCTATCACACCAAGCCAACACACATCCCAACTCACCCCTGTCACACCTAGCCACTACACATCCCAACTCACTCCTATCACACATCATAACTCACTCCTATCACACCAAGCCACCACACAACCCAACTCACCCCTGTCACACCTAGCCACTACACATCCCAACTCACTCCTATCACACACAGGCATCAAGTATCAGGTCCGTCATACCGAGCTATTAAACATTACACATCACTCCCAGACAGCTTCTTTCCTCCTCCTTCTTACCTTGAGCAGAGCTAGAAACTCCAGAAGATGCAAAACGGAGCAGGCCGGACGAGCGGTAACAGGCCAGGAACGGAAAGGAAGGGGCGTGTCAAGACAGAGACACTCGGGGGAGTAGCTGGAAGAATGAGAGAGGTGGTTGATGGCAAGATACCCCCCCCCGTCCGTCTCTCTATTGGTGCAGGCTGCTGCAGGGGAAGCGCTGCCATTTTGAGTAAGCTTGTTGACAGTTGTCCCGCTTCCCCGTCACAAAAGCAGTGACGCAACGTGAGCAGGGTCAGTTCCGCGGGCCACAGATACACACTAACATCCGAGGAAACATGTTCACTCACTAACATACACAGATACACACTAACTTATCCAAGGAAACATGTTCACTCACTAACATACCCAGACACAAACACTAATATACACAGATACACATGTTCATTAAAATACCAGCATACAGTAACATACGCAGATACATACATAGTACATACCCAAAGACACACTAACATATCCGCACACTTATACTAATATACCCAACACACCCAAGCATGCTAACATGCTTATAACATAACATTTCCTAGAGTCAGGTAGCTTGCTTGATGCATAATTATGTTTTAGCAGAGCAGTAGTGTCGCCCAAAATCTCCGGGGCCCCAGTGAGTTCTGTTATGGAGTCCTGGAGGCCCCATCTTCTCATATTATTTAAGCAGAATCTTAATTATATCTATCCACAATAGATAAAGACTATAGTTTGGCTCGAATACCAGTGTTATGCAATATTTTCAGATGGTGAGAACAGTGAATGATGTCATAGACACTGCTGATGACATTGTGATGTCACAATAGAAGCTTGCCTTCTATAAATTCTCCCTGCACACTCTGCTCCCTCTCAGATGCACACTCTGCTCCCTCTCAGATGCACATGGATATATGATGAAGAATGGGTGTTTTCAAACAAATACAGGTCTGACGTTTTATTTTCTTCATGGGAACTTTCTGTTTTAAAGGGATAACAGCAATGGAAACTGTAAGCCACACAAGTGTTGGCTGAGGTCGGACTGAGTGTAGGAGCAGGATCGGGCTTAACAAGCGGCTAGAGGATAGAATGTCTATAAATGCTGATGCACATTCTCACTTGATGGTTAAAGTTTATTATATCTTATTGGTGATTTAAAGGGTTTTTATTAAGTGGGGTTTTATTGAACTGTTATATACACTTTTTCTTTTGCACAAATAGATGGAGGATGCGGGAGTCCGGTAGCTTGCTTCATGCATGGATATGCGGCCATATAAATATATTCTGGTAAGCAGAGCAGTAGTGTCGCTCAAAATCTCTGTCCACAATAGATAAAGAATATAGTTTGGTTTAAATACCAGTGTTATGCAATATTTTCAGATGGTGAGAACAGTGAATGATGTCATAGACACTACTGATGACATTGTGATGTCACAATAGAAGCTTGCCTGCACACTCCGCTCCCTCAGATGCACAATCCGCTCCCTGCGATGCACAATCCGCTCCCTACGATGCACAATCCGCTCCCTCAGATGCACATGGATATAGGACGAAGAATTGGTGACTTCAAACAAATACAGGTCTGACGTTTTATTTTCTTCATGGGAACTTTCTGTTTTACCCCTTCGTGACAAAGGCTGATTTTACTTTTTGTACCCTTCGTGACAATGGCCGTTTTAACATTTCTGCGCTGCTCGTGTTTAGCTGTAATTTTCTTCTTTCCCGTTTACTGAACCCACACACATTAGATATTGTTTTTTTCAGGACAAGAAGGGCTTTCTTTAGATGACATTGTTTTGATTGTATCATATTATTTACTATTAAAAAAAGTATAAAATATGGTGAAAAATTTAGAAAAAAATGACTGTTTCTAACTTTTAGTTGAAAAATCTTTTACTCATCTACAAAAGGTAATGAAAAAACCTGCTAAATAGATTCTACTATTTGTCCTGAGTTTAGAAATACCCAATGTTTTTATGTTTTTTTGCTTTTTTCTACACATTATGGGGCAATAAGTACAGGTAGCGTTTTGCTATTTCAAAGCCATTTTTTCCAAATCTGGTAATTCTTTCCCCCATGTGCCATTTCGGGTATCTTTGAAGCCGGCCAATGCAATTTACCCCATCAAGTCATATATTTTCGAAAACTAGACAGCCCAGGGTATTCCAAATGCTAGTATTTTAACCCTTTCCAAGCACTTATTCTACCATCAGCCTTTGTCAAACTTTATGGTAGTTATCTTTTTTGAATTTGTTTTTTCACACACATTTTACTTCAGGTATGAATAAACAGGTTCTGGTATATGTCACTATCATAAAACACCCCAATATGTGTTCAGCAACATCTCCTGAGTACAGCGATACCTCACATGAATGATTTTGCCTGGCTGTTTGGGGGCAAAAGGGCCACATTTGGGGCATGCACATTTTC
>VKOC01028738.1:0-18295 GCA_009364415.1 Spea multiplicata
CCCCCCCCCCAGTACATCAATGAGCCTTGGCCGCCCATGACCCTGTCGCCAGTTTATCACTTTTCCTTCCTTGGACCAATTTTGATACTTAATGACCACAAGAGCTGCAGTTGAGATGCTCCCAGTCGTCTAGCCATCAAATTTTGGCCCTAGTCAAAGTCGCTCAGATCTTTACGCTTTCCCATTTTTCCTGCTTCTAACACATGAACTTTGAGGACAAAATGTTCACTTGCTGCCTTATATATCCCACCAACTGACAGGTGCCATGATAACAAGATTGGTGTATATACACACACACACACAATACCTGAGCTATTTAGTGGGACCCTCTTAAAGAGGTGCCTGGGAGTGTGGCCATGGGAGAGGTTTAAAAGCTAAAACACTTGTTGTAGTAAATAGAAAGAAGAAAAAAAGACTACTCCCTTCTATTAGACATGCTCTTTTCATTTCATCCAATTATCCATGTACCAATTGTTTCTGACCTTTGGCTTGTTTCCGGTACTACAAGTAACGTTATCTGTGTGACTACCATTGGTGACCTTTAGCTTGCCTCCTGGACTATTACACTATCCATGTTCCTATTGTTACCTTTGGTTTGCCTTCTCCACCGTGAGTTATACTATGTGTGTGCCTGCTGACCTTTGACTTGCCCCCTCGACCATGAACTTCTGACTTTCTGGTTGATTTAGTAAGTTAAGGGGGCAATTACGTTTTGATATTTTCATTTAAATTTCGTGGGCTCATTCACTCCCATTCTCTCACACTCACATTGTCATTTACTCTTTCTCTCATGCTCTCTGAATCTCTCTCTACCGGTCAACTGTCTCGGCTTCTTCTCTAGCATCTTCATCAGCTTCTTATTCTTCTTACTTTTGTCTTCTGTCTTCTTTCTTTGTCTGCATCTCCATGGACATAACCTCCTGATGAACTACCACAAAAATGTCTTTCTGGTGACATCTTCTCCCCGATTGGAGGTTTTCCCAGAAACAAAATATAATAAAGTGTTGCGCCTATAATTGTGAAAATAATAATAAATTGCTTATTATATCAATATAAAGTGCAATATAATAAAAAAACAATACTTATATTAATTTTCAGTTTTCATTCTTTGTATTAAAGTCGTGTGTCAATATATGGAAACATAAAGGAAACAAAAAATCATAGTGCTTTCCGCAAATATATGTGAATCAAGTGTATCCTCTATATAGTGTTACACTCACATGGAGATGAGCAATAAGTTTGCTCTGACTTGTTGAGGTGTATAGCGGATGGGTATCGGCTTCGTTCCCGTCGAACAAGTTGCTTCAGGATGCCCTCTTCGAGTATTTGCGTCGTCCACACAGCAGAGGCACGGGTTAAACCAAGGATACACTTGATTCACATATATTTGCGGAAAGCACTATGATTTTTGTTTCCTTTATGTTTCCATATATATATATATATCCATATATATACACACGACTTTGATACAACGAATGGAAACTGAAAATTAATATAAGTATTATATTGCACTTTATATTGATATAATAAGCAATTTATTATTATTTTCACAATTATAGGCGCAACACTTTATTGTATTTTGTTTATTTTGATAGGTATTCTTGGGGTTATCCTAATAGTGTTTGCTGCATTTTTATACTCACTTACGTATATATATAATTGTCTAATTATTTAATTACATAATATTTAAGCGCCTGATCACTATTATTATTTCCATTATAGGTTGTCCCAGAAACTCCAACTTTTTTGCCGAAATCCATCGGGAGCTCATTTCCACGGACATGCGGCGAAGAAAAAACAAGAAAACGAAGAGAATGCTGGGGGACACGTAAGCGGAAGCTTCAGAAACATCAGGCGAGACTAGATGGTTGAGGGTAAAATGTAAGAACTCTGTTTAATGGGAAACTTATTGGTATTAAAATAGTACAAGAGGGTAACTGACATACAATGGTCACATCAAGACACACATAGTACTGAATCAGGCCCTCCTTTGCACACTGTTCAGTATTTGCACTGTGCCCCATCTCAGCCCTGTAGGGGGTTGCTATTGTATTCTGTAGGGGAGATGGTAAACACGAGCGGTTCCCTGAATTCTGGTGGAAACCAGTTTAAAAAGGCTAGATATTAGTTCATAGTGCAAATACTGGCCATAGAGGTCTCTGTCCTGTAAGTCATGACCAGATGGAGAGTAAAACACCACACATAAAACCCCCTCTAAAAATGCAGGTACTCCAAATCTTTATCCAAGAGCCATAGTTTTTAGAGTGTCTGGTAACTGGGGAAATGTGGCACTCTGTACAAGGGGAAATAAGTAGTCCCAATGGATCCCTTGTACCCACCTCGCTAAAAACAGTTGGTTGATTGATAGTACTGAGCGCTGGGATATGATGTCATGTCTCAGCATTTAGTACTAAAGCTGCACGCACTGCTAGGGATCACTGTAAGCCAGGATGAATGTGTGTGTGGGCAAGAGTGAATGTGTATGCATGTGTGCTTGGGCAGGTGTTTGTAAAAGCAGTGTATATGTGAATTTTGACAGTCTATCAATTACTATTGCTATTTTCAGGCCTAAAGGGAATAGACACTCTACCACGTTTGACCCAGGGATGCTAAATAGTATTTGTTAGGACTTACCTCTGTCTTTGCCGTCAGTCTCCTTCCCGGGTATTGGGGACACTGCTTAGGGGTCTTCCATTACATTCCCCACCTGGTGAGACCTCCGAGGTTGTAAGTCGCTGCAGCACATGCCCACTACCTTGCTGGAATAATCCACCTCGCTGTAAACTAAAACTGAACATACTCTGCAGTGCACAACCACATGATCACGTGTCTGCTCCCGTGCAGGACCTGTCCCGTTGCTGACGTTTTGTAACCTGTGATTACCATGCTTCCAATTAGGAAGTGCTTCAGTATAACGGTGCCCTTTGTTGGTTTAACACTGCTGCGTTGTTCCAGTGACTGTTTGGACTTTTTGTTCTTTGACCCAGCTAGTTCTGACCCAGTCTTCAATTTTCCTATTTGTCTTGACAATATTTTCTATGGTTCTGACCCAGCAAGTTTCATGACCTCGCCTTCTGCATTTGTGATTTGGATTTCATGACTTAACCTCGGTTTTCGACCCTGGTCTGTCCTACACCTCATTTACGTGTCCATGTACAGCATTAGTGTGTGTGGTAAAGTAAATTGTATGAGTATGGTGTTAGACTGAGTGTCCATAAAATGTTAGAGTGTGTAAGCCTGGAAGGTGGCGCACAGAGTCACATGCAGGGGGCAGAACAATTATTTCCTGTGCCTGGATGTGATGCAACATGTGTACCTAGCTCATCTGCCCCTGTATGTATCACAACATTTTTACCAAATATGAATGCATTGCTCAACAAATGTTCCCAAACATGGTACGATACAATGTACAATATTATATAGACTTTTAAATTCTATGTCACATGCCTTTAGCACTTCAGCTTTCCTTCGCAACATCCTCAGCACTTACCCTATGAACTTCTGACCTTGATATTCTTCATTTGAATATGTTTCATTTTCACTGCTCATCTGCACTTTTTTTTAGATTTAGACATTTTATGATCACGCACCAATTTTTATAAAAATCAAAAACAATGCAGAATTTAAAATAAAATCTAATTGGAGGCTAAACGAATCTCTTTTGCTTTCACATGATTTTAAGGAACAACTTCGGAATCTGGCCAAAAACTTTATTGAGACTAACGACAATGGTATGGTCTCGGATGCCACCCTTTGGTGCGCCTTTAAATTTACTATGCGGGGTTACCTTATAAAACAAGGCGCCTATATAAAGAAAATGAAAGGCGCGACTCTTACAGAGTTACACATTAAGCTGGCACAATTAGAGGCTAGTAATAAATTAAATCCCTCAAATTTGTTACTTACAGACATAAAAGAAACTCAACGTAAGATTAAGGAAAGATTAATCTAGAATATCAATAAAAATCTCTTATTTCTGAAACAGGAATGGTACTACAGTAGTAACAGAGCTAGCAAGAACCTAACTAAGAAAATTAAAGATAGATCAGCTAAAAATAGAATCAACAAAATTGTATTTAATGGCAAAATTTATTTAACTCCAAAATTAATTGGAGAAGCCTTTAGAGAATACTACAGCACTCTATATAATTTACCCAGAATCAATAAAGATAAAATACAGATAAGCTCCTTTCTTAAGAACTTAAACTTACCCAAATTATCCAGTGCAAAGCTGGAAAGTCTAAATTCGCCCATTCAACTTTCTGAGATAAATACTATTATAAGGAATTTACCAAAGTCTAAAGCTCCTGGCCCAGATGGATTCTCAGCTCCTTTCTATCAAATATTGGACCCCGTAGTATCTCCACTACTATTGAAAGTATTTAGTGGAATTCCTTCGGGGAAAGAATTCCCATCAGAAATGTTACAGACTACAATAACTCCTATTTTAAAGAGTGGGAAAGATCCGAGTAAAGTTTCAAATTACCGTCCTATTTCTCTTATAAACCTGGACATTAAAATATTTTCAAAAATTCTGGCCAATAGATTGGGCTCTGTTATGCAGGACCTAATTCACTCAGACCAAACAGGTTTTATATTGGGTAGGAGCGGCGAAGACAATATTCGTAGGATATTAAACCTTATTTATGAAATACACTCTAATAATATACCGGCGGTCTTCTTAGCTTTAGACGCTGAGAAGGCTTTTGACCGGGTAAGTTGGCCCTTCCTAGGAGAAACTTTAAAAATGTTTGGCCTACATGGACAAATTTTGGACAATATTATGTCACTTTATAAAAATCTGCAAGCAAAGATCTCAGGCTCAAACTTAAATTCGACTATTTTTCCTATTAATAACGGGACGAGGCAAGGGTGCCCTCTAGCTCCACTACTGTACGCCCTTTCCATCGAACCTCTTGCGACGTTAATACGCCATTCGGAAAAAATTTCTGGAATAATAACAGGCCCTTACGAACATAAAATTTCGTTATATGCAGACGATATTCTACTCACCTTATCCCTACCTGAAACATCACTCTTAGAGATCTTGGGAAGTATTAAGGAATACGCAATTTATTCTAACTATAAATTGAACTTAGATAAGTCTCAGATTATCGATTTCAATATAGATTGCCCTCGATTTGAAGAAATTAAAAGTAAATTTACATTTTTATGGGGGCAAAACTATATCGATTACTTGGGTATTAAGTTATACCAGAAACTTAGAGACATCGTAACTAATAACTACACAATTCTTTTAGACACTTTCAAAAATCAATTTATACAATGGAAAGGCTTAGAAATATCATGGCTAGGCAGACTAAATACACTAAAGTCGTATGTTCTTCCAAAATTAATTTACTTATTTAGAGTTATTCCCTTATCAGTTCCACTAAGAATTTTAAACCAATTTGAAAAGTTATTTTATACATTTGTATGGTTGGATAAAAAACCGAGGATCTCACGATCAATACTAACTAAAAGTCTCTCACAGACTGGACTTAATTTTCCAAATTTACGTTCTCTCCATCAAATCTGTCTTGTTGTCCACTTTCTAGCTTGGAACGTAAAACGAGAATTGGATCTTCCATGGTACAAATACGAGAGGTGGAAGTGCCATAATTTAGATCCATTTCATTTGTATTGGTTTAATATACAGGCAATAACTGAGTTAGAGATTGTAAATCCTATTATTTTGGATATCCTGACTAATATGCTTAGCTTTAAGAAAAAATTTGGTATAACTGAGTCTATTTCGGAACTTACTCCTTTAACAGTTTTGCAAAACTTGATAAAAGATATTGATTTAAGACCTTGGCTTTCTCAAGGAGTTGCTACAATAGCGGACATCCGGTCTACTACGGATTTAGTTTCATTTGAAGAACTACAATTTAAATATCCCCACCTGAGTAGGGATTTTTTCTCATATCTAAGGATCAGAAATGTTATTAAATGTAACCCGGTGAGACCCTTAACAAATTTGGACAGATTTATGAATGCACATCATAAAATAAACTTAATTACGCGAATAGCCAAACTGTTAGAACACGAATCCACTCCAGTTAAACCCCATACAATCCGTAAATGGGAATTGGACTTAGGAATTTCATACGCACCGGATATTTGGGCTGAAGCGTGGTCTAATACAAGAAAGGCGATCCACTGTATAAATCTGCACGAACAATTTTTTAAACTCCTTCACAGATGGTATTATGTACCAACTTCTATGTATCAAATGTATGGTTCCATTTCTAAGAAGTGTTGGAGATGTAAATTAGACCTAGGATCCATGTTACATATCTGGTGGGAATGTGACAAACTTTCTAGTATGAAATATAAACTTATTAATTTATTTAAGAATCTATTTGGCCTCGACTTAATACTCCACCCTCAAGCTTTTTTATTTCATATCGATATACCCTTACAAAATAAATCAAATCGATATTTGATTATTAACATTCTAGCTGCTTCCAAGATTTGTATCGCAAGAAATTGGAAAATGGAGCAAGCTCCGTCATGGACTCAAGTACTTACACAAATAGATTACCAATATAAAATGGAAAAACAATTCTACAGGACACATAATAACATTCATAACTATGAGGCAATTTGGCTTCCATGGCAAAAAATGATTTTAGAGACCGACTTAGTATAATAGAGAATTCCTCTATTCCTTTTTCTTTGACTTATAACCTTGGCAATTATTATTATTTTTATTATTATTAGTTTCTTCGTTATTTTTCCTCTTCCTCCCTCCCGTAGTACTGGTTACATTATCAGATTACGTCTACTTCTGCTTTACCGTCATCGTTATGTATGTATGCTAAATATTTTACTTGGCAAATTTTATCATTGAGATATAAGAATGGAAGATTTTGTTCTGTTATATGTTTGTAATTTTTATACGTAATAAAATCTTTAAAAAAAAAAAAAAAGAAAAGTCCTGAAACACTGTTCAGCACGATTACTTAGCCAAAAAAAAGCTTGGAAATAATGAGATGCATTAAATGGATATTTTGATGAACAAGAAGATGGCAGTGGAAGACGTAGAAGGAAGGAAACTGGTATGGGAAAAGTTACAATGGTTTACATTGGTTTGCCATTGGTTTGGCAGTATTATCATCTGAATAATTTTAACATCATGCTGCAGTTGAGTGAGCCAAAAGTATTTTGAAGAAATATCAAGTTAGTTAAGCCAGAGGTTTTAGAAAAAAAAACATGAAGAAAAGTTGTTGGAACTTAACTTTGCTCACAAAGAAAACCAAAAAAAAAAAACGACAGGCATATGTTCATTAGATTTGCAACCAAGCGGTATATGCGAATCCAAGAAGATGATCTGGATAAAGACACCATCAAATTGTTTTATTCAGAAGTGAGATAACCTGTTATTATCATGTTACTTATTCAATTTACAAAGTTTAAAACTTGTGTTCTGCAACCTAGCACAAATTCACCCAATTAGGTATTCTATTTATTTAAAAGTGGGAAATGAAAGGCTTGTTTTTTTATACACGTCGCCTAGGGGTAACAAGAAGAGGAGGGATTTGGACACAGAAGCAGAAGAAGACAGGTAGGCTTAAGCCAACTATCCAGCTCAGCTTCTGCCAGGCAGCATGCATAAAGTTAAAATGCAAAGATACAACAGGGGTCCTAGATGACATATGGTAACTATATACATGGCAATAATTGCTGTGTGCTTGGATGAGTGTATGTCAGTGTGGATGATGATTCATGTTCTTGGCTTGGATCTGTTTGGCTTGGATTTTATAGCATAAATTCCCTGGCTCAGCCTAGCTTTAAATTGTGACCAAAACGCTAACAAGGATGGTGCACACACACACTATTTTAAGCCATAAGTGATGTAGTTTGGACGTCATTAGCCTTTAACTATAATTACCGTACTTTACATCAAAATTGCCTAGAATTACCAATGTTGGATGACTTGCACATAATCAAGAGATCATTAGAAATATTCGATAGGTTGTTAAACAAAGAACATGAAAATTGAGTCAGGGGAGTGGTTTCAACACAACTTGAGACGTTTGGTAGCTGACTGGTTTTAACAGAATCTGATGGAGTAGAGTGGTTTACATTGAAAGCATGGATCCAGAATTATCAAAAGCAGTGGAGTGGTGAATGAACGTAAAATGATAAGAAGGAGTGGAGTGGTGAATGATGTCAGGATCTGGAGATGTACTGTGCGAAATGACAGGTGAGTAAAATCAATAGAGGGCTATAGTTCTTGTGTGCAAATCTTTTCTCTCTATTTTACCTTATTGCTGTTTTTGGTTTTCCTGTGCTTTCTCATCACCATTTCTTGTTACCCACAATATATTGTATTTATGAGGGGTGGGGCTTGTTATTCAGGGCAGGTGATCGAAGTGTTTTGGGGTGAAGCTTTGGATGGGGTGGGGCTTATAAAAGGGGTGGGGCTGGTGAAGGTGGATCTTGAGGTGGGTTGGACTTTTCAATGATGTGTGGTTTTAGCTATGGGTGCAGTCAACTAAATATTAACTTGATTGCTCTGCACTTGCAAAGTGTCCCTGGAATTTTTTTTCGGATGTTCACAAATATGGTATTTTTATGCCGGGACAGACCCAAATTTTGACGTAACAAGATCTCACAGTCTACCAGGCTTCATTCTAGAATAGAGAAACCGAGAAGCATTCAAGTAAGAGCACACAGTACTACAACTTGGCATAGGATGTCCTTAATGATCTTCCACAACACGTTTCACAACTTGCAGCCTTTATCTCGGCAACCCATTGTTTTTAAATTTTACGATTTATGTCCTTTTTGTAATAAATCTTTAAATGCTTCCCCATTGCTCTATGAAGGCTGGAATGTGACATCTCATATTTAACACTGAAATCTGAGAAATCTGCTTAAGAGAGCTGCATATAGTGGGCATTGACAGTATAATGCTCATGAAAAAGTGAGTGCAATACATTTTATTAATATATGCATATTACTGACAATACTGGAGTGTGCACATTATTCTGTTTTCTCACTGTGAGGTTCTGATCCCTTATTTTATTTATGCACAAATGCCTAATCAGATTTTTAGGAATTGAAATAGGATGTTGGCTTCAGCATTTATAGAGTTTGACATATATTTTTTTTAATTTTGCTTAATAATAAGAGAAAATAAAATTTGTAATCTAAAAATGGTTATTCATTTATGCAAATTAGCTTGCTATATGTACAAACCTATCTTGGATCATATTGTAAATTAGATCTGCATAATGAAGAACAATAATTTGCATGTCACTTGTTCCAAATGACATACTGAATATTTTACCTGACTCTTGACAAGCCATCTAGGAGGCTATCTGCACACTGTATATTCTGTCTCCTGAAATGAGATTGCAGTCAAAGTACATTTTATTTCCAAAGCTCTAATATGTACAGGTTTATATATTATTTCACTCCAAAGTGAATTTAATGCATTCTAACTTGCAGTCTGCCCTAGTATAATGTAATGCTGCTTATCTGGAGCAATATAGCAAGATGGCAGCTTGGAATGCCTCATCCACAGGTAAAATGTTCAATATATTTTATTATTATTATTATTAGTGCTCATTGAAGGAATTGTAGTCTTTAAAAAGGTGAGTTTTTAGCTATAATGGATGGAAGCAGTTGGAGTTGATATGGAAGTGTGTTTAGAAGTAGGTGAGTCGGCCATGCCAGTGCATGAGCCCAACCAGGCTAATCTATGACTTGCTAAGATGAGTTTGCCCTACAGATATGGTATTCTGTGTTTTCGAATACACAGGGAACAAAAGACAAAAGAGGAAAAGGTGTATAGGAAGCTTGGCTCCCTCTGATGAGCCAAGCGTGGTGGCCTTGAGCCTTCACCAGATCCGCTTTAAGCATGTTCCATAGAAATGGGGCAGTTTGGGCAAAGTTATGTGGCAGAAAAGCTGATACTTAAAATGTTTAAGTGAATCTAGTGGGTGACAAATTTGTAGTGCATAGCAGTGTATGTTCGAAGTTAACAACAGAACCTATATTATCTGTTATACTCAACTGCTTTTTTAGGTAATGAGAAGATGACATATGCCCCATGCCGCACCATAAATCTTGAAATATGGATAATGCATCATATTATCTTATGCTATTATATACGTAAATGTATAATCTAAACATAAAAATACATAAAATAATCTCACTGAGGCGAGAATGCTTTCACCACACATAAGTGGTGTCTTATCATCACATATTTATGGTTATATGCATGTATAAAAGCAGGAATACTGCTTGGTACAATACTCTTGTGCTGCCTTAGCATAAATGTATCATGAAATAAATATTCTCAGCGGGAAACGTGGCATTCATAATATCATATTGAAATTTGCAGATAATATGGAACTATCTACTATATAGATACAATTTTGATCTAGAAAACCATCCTGTCCCATATAACATAAAATTAAAGACCATCATGATCAACCTTTTAAAATATACATATTTGCTAATTGTGAAAAGGTTAAGCCTGTACAAACACTGAAAATTGAAGTTACCAAAGGAATTGAGGCGTTATTTGAAACCTACAAAAAATATACAAATTAAGAAATAGTTTTTCTTCTGCTTTTTCTGCTGTTAATACTGTATACTTACTACATAGCTTTCAATGTATTTGGATAACATATTGCATATTAAGGTTGGTAAAGTTTGATTACATTACACAATTTTGGGGCTTATATTAACCCTTAATGACAAAACCTTTAAAAATGACCCACTACATCTCTAATGGTCAAACAAGGACACTATCGTTTTAGGGGATGTGCAGTACTGAGTCAGCTCAGCGGAGCTAAGCGGAGTTAAGGGTACACTCCCTTAACAAAAACACACACACACTTACACACAAACTCGCTTTAACACACACATTCCCTCTTATACTTACTTGTACATTTACACAAATACATATCCTATGTCCCTCCTGCCACTAATCCTAGGCTCAACTCAGACACTCTAACGCCATATGCTGACACACACTCATGCTAACATCATACATTAACACCCACTCACACATTGATACCAAATACAAACACACACACTCATGCTAGCACGTGTACAATCTAGAGACATATAGTACCGCACTCACTCTAACATCATGTACTTAAACACACTCACCAACACCATACACTAGCATACACAACACTCTAACACCATACACTCACACATACATACACAGAAACTCACTCTCCCCCTTCATCAATACAGCTCGCATACCTTTACCACCTTGTGCTGAGCCCTGTCTTCCCTGCAGCTCTAGAGCTGACACTTTGCTGCCACCCTACCGCCGAAATGTCACATATTACAAGTTACTTTTCCCTGCTGGGCATCTTGGTTACCTGTTGCCTGGGTGCTGTGCACCTGCGGCACCCACCTTAGCACGCCCCCGAGGCTGTGCTTGAAAATATACCTTTTACTCTTTATTAAGAAAGTGACTTGAGTAATTGAGTAGAGGAAACACATTTAAATTCCACTAAGAACTTCAAGCTCCTAGAAAACAAGTACCTTAGGGAAGAAAGAAAATTCATTTTTTTTAATTGCTACATACGATAAAAAAGCCTTAGTCCTACCTGTATTGTTTCCTGGTATCGTAACCAACTGCATTTGATTCCCAGATTTTTGTTGCAAGTACCCGCACTGTGTTCAGGAACAGGATGAAATTTAACTGAGAAATAAATAAAGTATTGGTAAAAATATTGAATAAATTCACTAAAATATGTTGTATTTTGCAAGTGCATGGCATGATTGTGTTCATTGTATCGGCCCCTGACAGCAGGTTTACAGCTTTCATCTCCTTCGGTGTTGAGACTGTAGTATAGACCTGTCACCTTCCTAAATAAAAATCCACTCGTATGCATAAACTTTTGTTGGGCATACTAAAGCAACTAATAGTGATCTGATGTAAGTTGAGAAGCCTGACAGCACGTGTACAGAATTATATAAATATATATAATATAATATAAAGCTCAATTATATAAATATACATATATGTTTAATGTATGTGTAAGGTGTCAGATGGACTGTCCTACCCTCCAGTGCCCCTAAGAACACAAGATTTGGAAGCACATGCATTGCTCAGGTTTCTTGTTAATATTTCATTTTAACATTAATTTGATTTGAATTATCATGATGCTGAAGCCAAGCCCTCAATAAAGTCACACCTCTAAGGAAAGCAGACCCCTGTTCCTGAATCACAAAATGTGGTCACCCTATAGGACAGCATGACATAAGGCTTCGTCCTCTTTGTTTTTTTTGCCTAGAAGGCAGAAAGGATGAGAATAATTTTGTTTGTGTTATTGAACTGCTGTTCTGCTTATTTCATTCACACTAAATGCACTGGAAGATCTTTCATGTGCCACATTTAGAATAGTTCATTCATTGCTTACGGTATTTGTTATTTTGAATTTGCTCTGGTTTCCTATAAGATACGCCATACTTTATTATGAAGCTTTTAAACAGTAGTGAAAACAGGAAATCACGTTTATACATCTAGCTTGTAAATATTTTATATAAAATATTACTATAGCGCAACTCGCCATGTTGCCTTGCATCACATATGACCACCAAATATTTTTCTAATCCTAGCTTTACCTCCAATGCTCTTTATTATTCTGTTTTATATCAAGTCTATGACGTGCATTTAATATAGAAAATAGCTGGATGTCACCTTTAATATGTTTGCTGGCCTGCAGCCTTTCAGAAATCACATTCCACTAATAAGGATACTTTTTGTTTTGTCATGCTTCATGGTCCACTCATTCCAAGTACTGTTTTTTTTTTAATTGTATATCCAACATCCTCAGATAATTAACCATCTAGGTGCCAGAAGGATGTACAACATAAGACTAAGTGTATTTACCTATCTTGTCTGAAAAGAGCCAAGCCTGGCATAAAACAATTTAATTCCTTATGTAAAAGCTACACATTACACCAAGGTTGCAAGTTGACATTAACCATGTAAAGGAACATGCTGTCTGGGAAATTAAGACATCTTAACAGTAGAGTGGCCATGTGTCCTGGATTGCCCAGTGACAGTCCTATAATTAAGGGACCTGTCCCACATCTTAAGCAATCTGTTTCCGGGGCAATTCACTGTCCTAGAACCTGGGGCATCACTGGGGTGCTAAGGGGGCTGAGACCCTTAGTGTTTTGATGGTCATAAAAGTTTTTATGCTTCCTTTGCCTATTTTGTTGAGCATAACGGGAACTGCTATTTGCATTAGCATACCTGTATCTCAGTTCAGCACAATTACATTCAACATCATTGATTGGGTTATATAATTAACTTAAGTTATATTACAAGGAATAGTGCAAAAACAATATTAAGTGCGCTCAGCATAAATCTATTAGTGATGAAAATAAATTTACAGAACCTGTGTATATGTTCTAAGTTTAGATGACTTCTTAATGCACTCTATCTTAAAGTAAAAGAAAGGAGCAAAAAACACAAATAGTGTAATACAGCTAAAGAGACCTCTGTCTCGCTGAGCACGGCTTCACTGCTGAGCTCCGGCATATGACGTCATATGCCGGCGCGCAGCGTGAAGCACCGGCACCCAAGACAGACGCCTCACGCTCCCACCACTGCAGTCGGGGCAGCGCTGAGGCAGGCGGCAGCGGCGGGGAGCAGAGGAGACAAAAGGGCCCTGGAGTTCTTCCAGTCAGGGGGCCCAAGGGGTGCCGAGCGGTTGCTGAAGACGACCGCTCGACACCCCTTGGGCTGGAAGAACTCCAGGGCCCGGTCGCAGTCGCGACCCGGGTAGTTGTGCCACTGCAGGAAGTGTACTTAAGCACACTCAACTCATATCTGGGAACTTGTAGGCTCCTGCTACCCGGAGTCTACCATTGCGTGATGCAGCCAGGACTGCACACTCATGTCAGTAGACATCGCAGGAAATGGGCGAGGAGTAGGGTGTTGACCTGGAGAAGCGGTGCTTCTCATGGAGTACTCCAGGCCAAACCTAGAGAGATCCCAGGTTTGACTCTACTACAGCAAGCTAAAGAATGCTACCACTTATTTGCATGCAGTAAAATACATTATAGTTCATTTAAAAGTGTTTTTCAAAATACATTTTACTTGAAAATTAGGAGTTGTCTTTTAAAGTTCTGACTTATAATTTGTGGATTTACAATAGGATGTTTTATAGCAACACAGAAGGCATATTCCAACATCACGGTTGTGCTAGTGACTTAAGGGGTAGCCAACTATGGTATTCTCCAGGTATATAGATGATCAACATGTCAAGTGCTGTTGCTATGTTCTGGGTATTGTCCTATTTAATATGATGCATTACATCTGTTCCAATATTTCACAAGCTAAAATAAGTTATTACAGTTACAATAACAAAGTCAACCTGCAAATATCCATTATCTGTCTCTTGAATGTTATACTTAACCTTGATGATTTTAAAGCAAAATGCCAAGAATGAGCAAGTCAAAGTGGACATTATTATGTACAGTAGATTAAACCTTTCATGGAACTATTCCTGAAATGTTTTCCTGTATAATGAAACATGCATTAAATTAGTCACTGAACAACAGGTGCTAACTAATTAACCCTCTTACGTTTTAAGTCATTATAATTTCAAGTAAATAATTGATGCAGGGTCTTTTCCTCTAATGATGTGAGACTTTGTTTATTATAGTATGCATATGATTAAGCATTAGGGCAGTACTGCAGTTATGTTTTTACATTACAATTATAGGAAATTCAATTGAAGGCTGTATACAAAAAATGCATTTTAATGTATTTTATTTGCATTTTCATATCAGTCCTGTTTATTGTAACAATTAGCTAAAAAATAGAGTGTTTATAATTAAAAAAACATGTTAAGTCTAGTTACTCACCCCAATAGCTGCTAAAATTGGCGCTTGATAAATCCATTTCATGTCTCCGGCACTTAGTTCCCAACATCTGAAATATAAATGAAAGTTGGTTAAGTTGATTATAAAGTATGACATCAAACATTAGAGATATAATTAAAGGAAACATTTCCTTTAGGCTAAAAGGTCTCTTTGTGAACAACCAACATAATCAACTTAATTCTTCTTAAAGGGAAACTCCAATCACATGTTATTACTAGTATCATATTAAAATACAATTATAGAAACTATGTTATTTTATGTTTTAAAACAATTGTTTTCACATAATACATTTTTGACAGCTACACATTTGTCATGTGCGTTTGTTTTAACTCATTTACCTAAGCCCCATCTATTAAACACAATTAACTCTTTAGCATACGGCCTTGTAGTAAATAATGTCTCAATCTTTAAGGTACATTCTAGACCCTAAAATTGATTTTTGATTTCAAATACACATTGCATGGATTGCAATGCTTTATACTAAATGCAATTTGGTGCATCTACTTTTTAGTTTGTGGGAGTTAATTGTTTTTTTCTTATTAAACTCCTCCCCACTTCAAAAATAAAATTATATAAATCTTTATGCAAACATAAAAGCCCAGAAAACTTATCTTTCCACCCAATGGCAATGGATTCTAAAATAATGTTTGGTTGCGCAGGAGTATGGGTAAATATACACCAGTGGTCACAACTTGTACTTTCAGATCAACAGGTCATATAATGCACCCTCTAACCAACAGAGGACGTTACAATGCAACCAGAAGTCTCTTTAGAATCTGCTGCTATTGGGTGCAGTATAGATTGTTTTGGGCTTTTTTGCTTGGTTTATACTTCAAGGTATTTTTTTCTGGATAGCCCTTTTCCCTGGGCCAAGGGAAGATATTAACAATGTAATATTCACACAATCCCTTTACAAGTATATAGCCTACATTGCAAAAGAGACCACATCCTCCGTGATGGGCCACTCCAGCTCAGCCGGCATCTCAGGGTCAAGGGTTCACTTAAGGTAAGCATCTAGATAGCTACAATTGTTTTTGCTGCTTAGACTCCCCCCTCCCAGGGACTCCTCCTACCAGAGAGTATAAAGAAGTAAGGTATTCCTCCCTCCTGATTCTGCCAATATATAATTGTTGCCATTTATCAGGGTCGATAAGTGCATCTCAGAGTCACTTACCCCTGAAAACCCCTCCCTCTCCCAAATGTTTGTGGAGCGAACCTACGGATTTCCGCTCCCGTTATCTACGCATCCCAGAGGTAGGCTAGATGAGGAAGGGACCAGGGAGATTAGAAGATGAACATGAAGATTCTTCGTGTTGTGTGTCTTTGTCTTCCTAGAACATGGAGACCAATTGCCCCCTCAAAGTTTCAAACACGGGGGGATCTCGTCTGTCATCCTGCGCTTCATGCTGGCGATTCACTTTTAGTCAGTAGCGAGTAGAAATGTTCCTTGAGTCGTCCTTTGTGGATGGTCATTGCAGCATGTTCTCAGGCTGCGGGTTACCCCCAACAAGCATGTGGCGGCGAGAGAATCTGCCATGTTAGTCTGCTCTGGCTGTATATCAGGAACCTGTGAGTGCCTCTTCTGGTTTCCCATGCAGATCGAGACAGGGGAACTGTGCTGTAGTTCACTGGGTCTGCAGAGGCGCTCAGGGTTCAGGCAGTCATTCTACAGCCAGGCAAGCCACGCCCCCTAGAATTCTAGTTATAATATATTAATAGTTTCATTAATCATTTTCTTCATTATCATTCCCTTTATCATTAAATATAGTTATCAAGTTTGAAATGTCACAGTCGGCTAATGAAAAAGAAAAATAATTCACAAGAGCTAAGTTAAAACCATTAAACGCCAAGATACACTTACCATTTTTTAAATAATACAAACTTCAAAGCACAGACTTGTTACAAAGTGCCCATTATGGATAATGAAACTACACCACAAAAGATAAGTCTCATTTACAGATAATTCATGCTTTAACATAGTTTTATTTAAGTTCAAGCTATTCGTTTGGCAGAGCATTCCGTTCATTTATATTTCATATGGCTTTAAAATGAATATCTTCAGTTAAGCCAAAAAAGTATTTGTTCAAGCAGATGTAGATCACACTTAAAAAGTGTTTTGATCCATAAAATGTTGCCAATAAATTGATTAGTAGCACAAACTAAGGGAAATAATCCATTACTGGAATAGGGATATAAACTATTTGCACATTTGCTGCTGTGGCTCAATATTCCTATTAGGCTTTGCTTTCTGAATGGTTTGTAGTCCATAACTGGTATGCCTGAACTGGCTGTTATTGACATCAGGAAAATTCATAGTGGTTCAGTTCCTAGAAAGCACCACCAACCTATCTTCGAGTTCAAGTGGCTAAAATAATCCATGCCTTTAGCAGCCAGCTGTAGCTGCAAACAAGTATATGTTTATGTAGTTATATAGCAATTGTGGCTAAGAGGAATTTGTAGTCTACAAAAACTCATTATCCATTTTTTATTTAAAAACATTACTATATATATATATCTATGGACCTGCTTTTTGTCTAAAGGCAAAAATTGGAATTTTTAGCTTTTTATGTGCAATAAAAAGCTGCTTATAAATCATAGATTGATCAGCATACTTGTATTCACCCCAGATGAAGTCTTGAGTTGTACTATTAAACACTTAAGGCTTCCCCTAGGACAGGTAGGAGAAGGCTTATCAAAGTGCAGTTCCACTAAACTACATTATTATTTATTGATTTATATAGCACAATTATAGTCTGCAGCGCTGTAAAAAATGTTTTTCAGAGACTACCGTATTTGCTCGATTATAAAATGCACTGAAAAATGCAAATGCTCTGAAAAAGACCCCTCGTCTTATAATAGGGGTCGTCTTATAATCAGACCTCAAATAGGTCTGACTATGCGACTAAGATCCATATCCCCCGCAAAGCTGCAGGGGACCTGGATCCTCCTGTCATGTCCCCCCCAAACTTACCGGTCCTTCTGACTCCCCGGTGGGTAGCTGGGGCAGCGTGTAGATGTCTATGCAATTTGCGTAGACAACTTCCGCTGCAGGCGGAAGGAGGTGCGGTTAGCAGCGGGGGTTGTCTGCATCCATCGCGCAGACCTTCCCTGGCTGTCTGGTGTGGGCACATAGGGGGGTTAAAAGGCATATCATGGGGCAAAGTGGCATTTAGTGGGTTAAAAAGCATATCATGTGGCACAGTGGCATATAGAGGGTTTAAGGCAGAGTGACAAGCCTGGGGCAGATGTGCATAACTGAGGGGCAGGTTGGAAAATAAAAGGGATTAAAACAAAATATTTTTCTCAATCATAGCTTTTATTTAAAAAAATAGTTTACATAGTTTACATGAATTAACATTTATTGGTAAAATGTTCCTATAGGGTCGTCTTATATTCAGGCTTTTTCTTTTTT
>VKOC01028740.1:0-17491 GCA_009364415.1 Spea multiplicata
CGCTCCATCCCAGGGATAGGGATTACTCCTTCTACTCTAACCCACACAATAGCTACTCCCGTATTGATCATATCTTTATCTCACAACCTCTGCTACCCTCTCTGCTGTCCTCTCGCATCCACGAGATCACTTGGTCTGATCACGGGATAGTCGAGTGCTTATTCTCTGGCCTTTCTCCGCGACCCCCAACATGCACTTGGAAATTGAATGAATCCCTGTTGGTAGACCCGGTCATAGCTACCTCTGTGGCTGAGGCCCTGGAGGAGTATTTCACCTTGAACTCCTCCCCTGACCTGGCTGTTGGGATGTTGTGGCAGGCTCATAAAGCCGTTATCCGTGGCGTACTCATTAAGTTAGCTTCCCGTAAGAAACGTGAGAGGCTCCATCAGGAGCGCCTTTTACGAGCCGAGATACGCGACCTTGAACGCACGCATAAATCTACGGGAGACCCCCAGGCCCTACGCTCTCTGGTCATCAAGAAGGGCGAGCTCAATCTGATTCTATCGGCTGAGGTTTTGAAGGCCATTAACTGGACGAACCAAAAATTTTTTGAAAAGGGAAATAAACCTGATACCATGCTGGCGAGACGTCTCCGCCTCGCCACGAAGTCCCATGCTATTAGGCTTATTCACACCTCCTCCGGTAATACGTCCTCCCATCCTGATGTCATTTGTCAACAATTTACTAACTACTATACCTCCCTTTATGACGGTCATAAAACCTCTCATACGCCGCATGTTGTCCAGTGTACGCAGGAGTTCCTGAGGAATTCCCGATTGCCGACCCTCTCTCCGGATGAGGTACTATCGTTGTCCGCGGAGGTTACTCAAGAGGAGGTTGACTTGGCGCTCAGCACCATGAAAGGCGCCAAGGCACCCGGCCTTGATGGATTCACGGCATCTTACTATAAGCGGTATAAGCATATTTTGTCCCCTCATTTGACCACGTTATTTAATAGTTTTTTATCTGGCTCTCAGATTCCTGCTGAGATGCTTTCAGCCAAGATAGTTGTGATCCCTAAGGAAGGGAAGGACGCTTCCTTTTGCTCTAATTACCGTCCTATTTCCCTCATTAATGTGGACATTAAACTGTACGCCAAGGTTTTGGCGTTGCGCCTTGCCCCCTGTTTACCACGATTGATCCATCCTGACCAGGTGGGATTTGTGCTGGGTAGAGAGGCCCCTGACAACATTCGACGCACCCTGGGTGTCGTCCATGCTTCCCGGTTGGCCCGATCTCCAGCACTACTGCTCTCACTTGACGCAGAGAAGGCGTTCGATCGGGTTGATTGGGAATATCTGTGGGCGACGCTCGGGGCCTTTGGCTTTACTGGGGGTATACTGTCGGCTCTGCAAGGTCTCTATTCCTCCCCTAACGCAGTAGTAGACACCGGGGGGACCGTGTCCTCTCCGTTCTCCATACGGAACGGTACGCGCCAAGGTTGTCCCCTCTCTCCCCTTTTATTTGCCCTCTGCATCGAACCGCTGGCTGCTTCTATTCGTTTGCATCCGGACATCAAGGGAGTGCAGGTAGGGGATTCCCAATACAAAGTTAGCCTCTTCGCTGACGATGTACTTCTTTCCATCACGTCTCCCCTGGTGTCTCTGCCCAACTTGTACGCCCTCCTCTCCCGCTTTTCAGACATATCGGGCTATAAGATCAATGCTTCAAAGTGTGAGGCGCTGAACATTTCTCTCCCGTCACATACTGTTAAACTATTAGACCTCAACTTTGATTTTAAGTGGCAACCCCACCGCCTCTGCTATTTGGGGTTTTTTTTAACTGCTCACCGCTCAGATCTATATGCCGCTAATTACCTTCCGTTGCTACAACGCTTAAAGGGAGACCTTCGTAGATGGATGCCCTATAACATATCTCTTCTTGGTAGGGTCTATAGTGTTAAGATGTCTCTCCTTCCTAAAATACTTTACCTTTTCCGCTCGCTCCCGGTCCCTTTGGTGTCCCGAGACCTGGACCTTTTCCAGACGGAGATTTTCCGCTTTGTCTGGAGGGGGGCTAGACCAAGATGGAGAAGATCCCACCTTTATCGACCTCGTGCGTCGGGGGGCTTGGGGGTACCTCATTTGTTGTCTTATTTTCATGCTGCCCAATTAGCTCAGCTTACGCTGGTCCATCTTGGTGCCTTGGCCCCGAGGTGGGTCCCCCTTGAGGAGGCCATGTGTCACTTGCCGGATGTCTCGGAGGTCTGCTGGCTGGGAGGGGACGTACGTCCGTGTTGTTCAGGTAGTCCCACGTTGTCCTTTTCTCTCGCGTTATGGGATCGCCTCAAGATGCGGTATTCCTTGCTCCACACGCCGTCTGTTCTCACTCCTTTGTTTCGTAACCCGGCTTTCCCCGCCGGTTTGTCATGTGCGTCCTTCCTCTGGTGGCGGTCTCGCGGTATAACTAAAGCTGGTCACATGTATCACAGGGGCAGTTTGCACACTCTACACACACTCACTACCGCCTTACAGATGCCCCCTACCGAAGCTTTTCATTTTCTCCAACTTCGTTCTTTCTTGACAGCGCTCAAGTTTACCCGCACTTTGACACCTCTGACTCCGTTTGAACGTTTGTGCTGGACGGGGGGGAGACAGCCGGGTGCGATCTCTCAGCTTTATACTCACCTTATTGCCTGCGCGTTTTCTGATTCCCCTCCCCACTGTCGGCTGTGGGAGCGTGACCTGGAAGTCTCACTGACTCAGTCAGACTGGACGGAAATCTATGCTAACACTTTTTCACTTACAGCTAACACTCTTATTAAAGAGGGTGCATTCAAGGTGGTTGGCAGGTGGTATCTTCACCCTTCCCGGATTGCCCAGATTTTCCCGGGTTCCAGCGATGGTTGCACGAGAGGTTGTGGAGCGAGGGGCTCCTATTTCCACATGTGGTGGACGTGTCCCCTAGTTACAGATCTGTGGTCATGGGTCTTCGACCTTCTTAGTGAGGTCGTTGGTGCTCGAATAGACCGGTGTCCTCTGACGGCCCTGCTTAATAAGAATCATCCTAACCCCCAACTCCCCTTACACACTCATCGGCTTATTCACAGAGTTTGTGCGGCGGCGAGACTCTCCCTAGCTAAAAACTGGAATACAAGCATCCCTTCCCACACACAACTTTTGGCCAAAATTTGGCATATTATGCACATGGAAAAACTCACCGCATACATACATGACACTTCTGAGCGTTTTTTGAAGGTGTGGACCCCCTGGATGTCTTCTGCTTATGCCGATGGCTCTACAGGTAGGATGGCCGCTTTGTGAAATATTTCCGCGGCTCGTTGGCTCCGTTTCTATATATATATTTTTTTTTTTTTTCCTTTATCCCCCTTCCCTCTTCCTTTTTCTTTTCCTTTCTTGTCTCTTTCTCTTTCACGCCATCTCCCCTGTCTATCTTATAATAAGGGTGGATTGGCCACTAGTCCTAGTGGCTGGTACTACTGTTCGATCATGCGGCCCCCGCCCCTGCGGTGGGCTTCCCAGCCACCTGCGCCGCCCCTATCCCACTGCTAGCCTCTTGGAGGCCTCGCCCACTGTTGCCAGGGATCTTTGCCCACGGGACTCCTTCTTCCTTATTGAGGTCTCTGTTCCTTTGGTGGTTTCTGCCTGTGCCGCCTTGTTTTTTCTTTTTTTTTCTGTACGCTAATCGTTGTATTTCCAGTATGGCTCGAGTGTCAGCTATGTTCCCCTGTCGAGACCTATGTTCTCCACCTTTACTCACTCGACTATTCTGGGACACATGGCCCATTCGAACTTATGATTCTGGTATTGTTTCTGCCGCATTTTGATTCCACATGTTTTATGCTGCAATTGATTCTCCATTGAAAAATGAAAAAGACGCCAGGACACGGTCCTTGTTTTGTAATGCTTTATTTACATTTGTTTTGTCACATGCTGTGTCTGGCTGTCAATAAAAATTTCTTGAATCGAAAAAAAAAAAAGGAAAATGTGCTCCTCGAGATGACCTATTAACCAAGGGGTGAAAGTGACAAACACCCCACTTCTTTCCCCAACCCATGCACCGTGTGGTGGACGATAATTTAAAAAACTTAGCGGTATATTGCCCTATATAGCCCTCATCATATTCAAAAACAGGAAAGTTTTTGGGGTCTATAATTCTTAATTATTGCCCTGATGGTGAAAATGTTCAATACTTTTGCTATTTTCTTATAGTCAGGTCCCATTTTGTAAAGCTCAACAACCTTTTGCCACCCATCATAGCTTTATTCCTTGGGCTTACCCATTGTGACAAGGGAATTTGGTCCATGTGTTACCTAATGTTTATACCCACCTGAAACAGGAAGTTATGGTTGAACAACTTCCTGTTCCTAGTCACCCAAGTGTACTAAAAATGTTTTATAAACCTGTGTTGTATTTGCAATTGTTGGATGATGTACTTGAGTTATCTACTCCACTTTTCTGTCTGAGAACCGCCAAATTTTGATTCTTGTTTTCTCCTGTAATAAGTGGACTTGTGCATTCGTATTTAGGCGAACCTGAAAACAAACATAAAGGGTGCGTTTTCGTTGTTCAGCCCGAATACCGAACATATAAACATGGCGGCACCAAATTGTCTACTAATCTCCCTGGTCCCTTCCCCATCTAGCCTAGCTTATCTACGCAGCATCCCAGGGGTTAACAGAAGTGGAAATCCGTAGGTTCGCCGTCAGGAGTGCTGCAGGGGCCTCCTCTGGCATCAACCAAAACGGCATAGATAACGGGAGCGGAAATCCGTAGGTTCGCCGTCAGGAGTTAAACTTGGAGCTGGGAGACAGGCCAAGTTCCCCGTCAGGATTTAAAGCGACTCTATTGGTGGCCTGCAGGGGCTTCCTCTGGCATCAACCAATTGGCGGCGCAACTTGGCCTGGGGAGACCATGGTCTCCCCGTTCCAAGAGTTAAAGGTCCATACAAGAGACTTTATTGGTTTTTCGTACGGACCTTTAACTCTTGGAGCAGGGAGACCAGTGGTCTCTCCTGGCCAAGTTGCGGCACCAGGATTTTAAAAGTCTGTATGAGCGACTCTATTGGTAGCCAGCAGGGGGCTCGTCTGCCATCAACCAATGAAGTACAGGTGTACTTAATTGTACTGGCCTGATCGCTTTTCCATCGGTTTTGTCTTCTTACGAACATGCATCCGGAGAGTGTGATTGATCAACCACTCCTATGTCTATTGTGCCCCTTGACGAGCAGGAGTGTGCCCTGGAAGGGAACAGATTGGGTTTTTGCCTGGTGTTTTTGCCAGTTGGTCCAACTGTCTCGTTTGCTAGGGGCACCGGATATTTTCTTGATCCATCTCAGAAGGAACGACTATACCTGTACGGGGCACCAAACTTGGTGTGGCTGTTGGTACTGTTTCCCGATACTTGTTTGGTCTGGTCAGAGGTGGTTTCTTGTAATTATTGGAGATGTGTGCATGATCACCGAGCCTTGGAGTGATCAAGGATTAAATTAAATAGGTGGGTTTCAAAATTGGTTTTTGGCACTGGGGGGTTTTAAATTCAGGTTAGGATTTTCAAGAGGTTTACTTTCAAAGTGACGGGGGTCCATCTTACAGACCTGGGCCTTGATTTATTTAATCTGGTATTACAAGATGTGCTGGAGCAGGCCATGGCATTTATGGTGGGGCACGCTCGCTGATTTTAGGTGGAGCTAATGGCGGTGTTGTCCTTGCCAGTAGAGGCTGGATGGTAGTTGGGCGGATCCCTCTTCTAACCTCTGTTAATGGGTTTGGCATGGCCGTGCCCACTGAGATAAAGGCCGGCTGGTGGCCGGCACTCTTTGGTTGGAAGGTCAGGAGTTTAGGCCTATGGTTGTTGAGTTAAGAGGCAGGGAGGGTATGCACGGAAGAGGTTGGGTCAGGATATAATCCAGCCTGGCAAGGACGGATTTGTTGAGGTTGTATTATTGTTAATATGTTGATAGCGCATTGGTTGTTATATTTTGGAAAAAAATTGCTGTGGGGCCTGTGTTTATCCAAAACAAAATGTGGTGTCTGTTATTTAGGGGTGATGGTAGCGAATATCCCATCAAACAAAATGTATTTCCTAAAATAAAAATAACAAAAAATGAAATGATTTTGAACCTTGTGTACCAATTGAACAGGTACCCTGACGCTATCACAGTCAATGCATTCACCTGAAGGACTCGTATTGAGTCAGATTCAAGTTGACTTCTATCACTTGTACAATTTGGCAGAAATGAAGAATACATTTTAGAAAACATGTTTTTCTTTAACAGGTAATTATCGAAAAGACAATTAACTGTCTGATCTCGTTGGAACCCCTTCTCATGCCGGGAAGAGACCTCTTGAGACTTCTTGAGGAACCCTGCAAACTATAAAAAGCAGATCACTTGCAACCTGTACAAAATATGCTGATCAGAAAGGGCACCTTTCACGTTGCTACAAGAAAAGTCTGGAAAATATCATAGACATGGTAAGATTATTTTACTACATTTCTGGAGATAACATTGCCTTGGTCAGCTTTTCATTGCAAATGAAGGACCTAATATAGATTTATATACTATTTTTATTATATTTTAAACCTGATCACTTAAGCATGTGGGGTTATAAAAATACCTCATATTTTTAGGAATTTAAGACAATAATCTATAATAATTATTAGACGAAGGCTGTGATCACATTTCACCTTTCATAGGGTTTCCATAAGGCTTTGAGATTAAGTCGAGTAAAATGTAAGCATTTAGGTAATTGGCAGATGGGAATGATATCATCACACAGATTTTTTTTCCGGTTTTCCTACTTCAAGAAACTGATAATTTTGTCCAATTGTTCCCTAAAAGAGCTTGGGTCTCCTCACATACAAAAAAACCCCAAATATTACTTGAGAAACATTTTCCTCCCCAGATATTCTTGTCTATTTTCACAAATTGCGTGCTTCAGAGAATAATATTATTATTATTGTGCATTTCTTTATACATGAACGTTCAAACATCTTAAGAACGAGACAATAGTCCATGAATTCTGGATTCTGGGATTTGAGAATATTCACAGCACTAAAATCATCCTCTTTCTTCTGTTTTTCATAAATTACATTCTAACACTATTGGCTAATTTTACGATCATATTGCTGGTTGTCCTATCTCCCCACATCAACGCTCCGATGTACTTCTTCCTCAGCCACCTGTCTGTCAACGACATCCTTCTCTCCACAACCATTGAACCTGAAATGCTCCACATTATCCTAAAAGAAGGTAATAGTATCTCCAAAGCTGACTGCTTCACCCAATTCTACTTTCTTTCTTTATCTGTTGTTAACGAATGTCTCCTCCTCACCGTGATGTCCTACGACCGATATTTGGCCATCTGTAACCCATTGCGTTATTCCTCCATCATGGACCTCAAACTTTGTATTCTTCTCGCAAGTTTATGTTGGGTATGTGGAATACTTTTTGCTTTACCGCATATTGTTCTTCTGCACAAGATGACATTTTGTGCGTCAAACACAATCGACCATTTTTATTGTGACCTTCTTCCTCTTCTTACACTTTCTTGTTCAGACACATCAGCGAGTGAAATTGTAAGTGAAATTAACTCCATCCCATTATTATTTCTACCATTATTTCTTATCTCTGGAACTTATATAAACATCATCGCCGCCATCCTCCGGATCTCCACCTCAGCTGGGAGACAAAAAGCCTTCTCCACCTGCAGCTCCCACCTGACTTCGGTCTGTATGTATTATGGGACCTTAACCTTTAACTATGTGATTCCATCTAAAGGACAATACTCAGGGCTACAAAAAATGATTTCTGTGTGCTACACGATTGTGACCCCGCTGTTGAATCCCATCATATACAGTCTAAGGAATGAAGACATTAAAACAACAATAACAAAGTACATCTTTCAAAACAATCATGTAAATGAAAAATGAGGTATGACGTAGTTTTATGATGGTCGATGGAAAAGCTTTCTCCACCTGTAGCACCCACCTACCTATGTTCTGTATATTTTATGGGACATTAATGTTTACTTACCTGTTTCCATGGAAAGGGGAATATTTTTATATTACCAAAAGTTACCCCACTGCTGAACCCCATTAAATTTAGTCAAAGGAATGAAGAGATGTATGTAAGATTTAAGTGTATATAAAAAAATGTCCTCTCTGCCCACAATGAAGCTTCACAATATTAACGTGATCTACACACGTGTTGAATCTTTACTCGTATGTTATTATTACTTTTATCAGTTTGCTTCCCAATTTCACACGTTGAGGATCACTTTCTTTACATCTTAAACTATATGTAATGGTGATTCAAAGGTAGAATCCATTTAAAGAACCTCAGAATTCTCCTAATGATGGTTGGCATTAGTTGCTTGATTTGTCTTGTGCTTGGGGCTGTTTCTCCTTAATTCTCAACTGCTTGCTCCTGTATTATAGTAAAATCTTGTTATTTGTAAGACTAAAATGTGTTGTTCGGGTGGAATGGTACCTTCACAGGTCATGTTTAATTTGCAGGTGTATCCTGGCCCATAACCTCCCATCCCCATTGGATGGTTCCCAAAAAAACTTAAATGACTTAACCTCTTTGTGACACAGGACGTACTATTACGTCCACACAGTTCCTTACCTTTGAGAATGCAGAATGTAATAGTACGTCTTGCACTTTAATCCCCTCCAGCGCTGCTCTCCTCTATGATCTGTTGGAAAAAACAGCTGATGCTGGAAAAAAAACATAAGCATTACAAACCTATGTATGTGGAGCATTGATGAACTTGGGGGGTGATACCATGCAAACTGTGAGGTTTTTTTTGTACATGCACATAAACACTTTGAAAAAAATTAAGAAACTTTGGAAGATGTTGGTGTGAGATATATAAAATATGTCTATATGCCCCTTGGTTGTATAATACAGCCCCAAATTAGACATGGGCCCATTAATCATCCCAAAACATGACATATCTATGTATGTGGGGAAAATGCTGTTGAATAAAGATTTTTTTTTGCATACTGTGTTTGTTTTCCATACCAATTTATACGAAGAAAGCCCTTGCTGTCCTGAAAAAAGTAATAATCTTGAAAAAGGGTTCCACAGACTTTAAATACAATGGAGATGAAATATAGACTTCTAACGCTGAGGGGTTGCTGCACAGGAGTAGATACTTGAATGCTCTATGTCAACCTTTAAGTCACAGGCAACTCAGAAAGTTGCAAGTTGCCTACTTCTATTCACATTTCCTGTGTAAGTAATTATTATTTTTTGACAATGTGTATTCTTCTGATGTGTCTCTGTGTGCTAATGTGTATTTATTATATATGTGTTAACTGCCCCATTTAAAGTGGACAGTGCTGTGTAATTGGTTGACACTTAATAAATAAAAGATAGTTTATGAATAATAATAATAAGTATCATGTTTATGTTGGATTTTTAATGTTACTTATGATGTGTTATAACTACATACTAACAATATACGCTCTGTCCCTGCACCATAGACACTTTGGATATAAAACATTCCCTGGGGCCCCAAACACAGGGTGTGCAGCAAGGCATACGTCAATCTTTCACTTAAAGTCTGTAATATACGTATTAACCACAAGGTGGCAGCAAAGTACTACTTCTATTAAACGTGTCTCAGTAAATAAAGGTATTGTGAAATCCAGCACCAAATGATGTACAAAAGCAGCAACAAAGACCAGAGTTCAATTCTCCAAAACACAATACATCTTCTTTTAGGGATTAATAACGATTGACATGTAAAATAAGGAAACATATCATAGTGTACCCTGCATTATAAATATGTATCCATTAGATATGATATATGCATTTCACTATATGATATATGCGTTTCACTATGTGATATACACGGGGGGAAAACCTGAAATAATGTCCTTAACGGCCCCTCATATTATTGCCCAAAAAAAGAATATAAATTTATTTTAAAATAGGTTATTTGGAACTTCTAACTCAGCATTTAGACCTTTAGGGTGCAGCATTTATAGGCAAAATACCCATTTCATCTCCTTCTTCCTGATATTTTCAAAATTATCCCCACCTCTCCAATATTTATTAACTTTCATTATTGACCAGAATTTTAAAAGTTTTTTTTTTCTGATTATGTTCTAAAAAAGTGTTTTGGCAACAAATAAAGGGTGTTTCCTTATATTTTTTGCACGTTCATCTGGTCTTTTCATTAGTAGTCTTAGTGTTCAGCCAATATACTGAAGCCCACATGGGCGTTCTACGCAATATATCACATTACTTGAGGAGTAAGGCAAAAAAATCCTTTATTAAGGAAGTCTCTCTGGTAGCGGTAGATTTAAAGTTAGTATGAGGATTTGCATGGATAAAATCCAGATTTTTTTATGGGAAACATTTGTTATTATTAATGTTTATCGTACAATTTTCTTTATTATTTTTTGGTTTCAGATTTGGCGCTCCCCCAAATTCATCCTTTGGTTTTTCTGGCAACATTTTTTTGCGGACCTCATCTTTCTGTAAAATGTTCCACTGTTTATTGATAATAGATTTAATTGTATTTGATTTACTATCAGAATTAAAAACCACTGAGAGCTCTAAGTCCTTGAAGCACTAAGCGCACTTTCATATTTTGTAGTTGGAATATAATTATTACAGCAGATTGTTAATAATGTTAAAAGTCGATCAGTAAATGAAAGGCTGTAGTATGATTAATGACCACAAGAGGGCAGCAGAGTATTAGTTATACGAAATGTAAAAATTAATCTGCTTATACTGTAAACCTGTGTAATAATTAGATTTGTACATTTAGAAATTCTAATTTTCACAAAATCTGCCAGTTTCATTAACCCCTTAAGATCCAGGCTGGTTTTTTTTTGTTTTTTTAACATGACCAAGCTGTTTTAACACTTTAAGCTGTAATTTTGTTCTCTCTCATTTAGTGTACTCCCACAAGTTATATATTATATATTTATTCAGAACATAAAAGGCTTTCCTCAGGTACCGTATGTTTGATCATATCATCCAATTTCCCATAAAAAATAATAAAATATGATGAAAAATTGGCAAAAACAAGTTTTTCTCACTTTTATTTGAAAAACTTTTTATTCATCTACAAAGCTAATGAAAAAAAACTGCTAAACATATATTCTACTATTTGTCATGAGTTTAGAAATACCCAATGTTTTGTATGTTTTTATGGCTTTTTTGCAAGTTTGAAGGCAGTCAGCACAAGTAGCGTTTTTATATTTGGCTAATGTATCTAACCAACAGAGGGCAGCATTCTCTCCGAACATATATAAGCCATATATGCTAGTGCGCTCATTTGCATTTATTCAAATAAAATATATTCCCATGATCCTTTCGTCTAACAGTTTAATACAAAACCCCCCAAAATAAATACAAAAAAAGAGTTTGCAAGTTCGACAGAGTTAATGTCTGCGAGTGCAGACATTTAACTGTTGCAGCGGGGAGACCAGCGGATCATGGGAATATATTTTATTTAAATAAATAATAAATGAAAATGCTTCCCTCTGTTTTACATTGAGTAGCATAACTTATTATGCTACGCAATGTATCTAACCAACAGAGGGCAGCATTCTGTCCGAAGTTATAATAAGTTATTATGCTAAGTTAAATGTCTGTATCAGCGACTTTGTTGGTCGCTGGCACAGGCTTTTAACTGTTGCAGCAGGATCCTGGGTTTCCTTTCCTTTCCAGTGGTCGTTGGTTGATGCCAGAGGAAGACCCTGCAGGTGACCAATAGGCTCTGTAACCCCTGACGACGAACCTGCGGATTTCTGCTTCAGTCAACTCCTGCGATGCCGTGAAGATAAGGTAGGCTAGATGGGGAAGGGACCCGGGGAGTAGTAGACGAAGACGATCACGAAGATTCTTCGCCTACGTTTTACTGGCACTGTCTTCTCTTCTACGTTTCTTCGGAACAAACAAAAAAATGGAGTCTTCGTGTTTGTTTTCATGTTCGCCCGAAGACGAATGCACAAGTCTAGTATGAATTTACAGCCCTTGGTATATGTGACTGTCAAACACCCCTATATGAATGAATGAAATCAGGCCCTACAATTAAATTGGGTTTCACTGACTCTGAAGATCCCAACCACAATCCAAGTTCCTGTGACTATACCTTTGTGATAAGATCTGCTTATTGAAATAGTTAATATCATAAGACCTTTACTTTTCCTCTCACTGATTTCTGGCCCTAGAAAATGTTGTCCTCTGAAGTGACTACAAATTCAGGAGGATAAGTAAAAATTAAATAGTTCAATTTATTCACACACACACACACACACACCAGGACAAGCTCCGCCACACCCAGACACCACCCAGGACAGGCTCAGCCACACCGACACCCAGACACACACACACCAGGACAGGCTCTGTAAAGGATGGGAGGAAGAGCCTTAATTAGGCACTGTCATTGGGACACTTGCACACAATGCGTCCACACCGGCCACTTTAATTTTATTAGGTGGCCGGTGGAGGCGGTCTTACGGATGATTTGAACTTCGTGGCCACACCACGGTCTGCCGCCCCCCCCCGGGAAATTTCCTGGTTTCTTGGTGTGCCAGTCCGACCCTGCAGACAGGAGCCTGTGAATGAGGCTTTCAGACTGGTATAAGTGGTATCAGGGTATGTACAAGTCTAGACAAGGCCTGCTAACAGGCCGCAGTGGTACCTAGGCATTAGAAATCAAATAATTTTGACCAAGGTCACACAACTAAACAGGAGCCGGAACACAGATGAAAGAGAATAAAATTTGCACAAAAAGAAGCCTTCCATTTTTATAAAATCAACATACATTTCATTATCTCTCTTATTTTGCGTCATTGAACTGAACAAATGTAGATTATAGATCTCTACAATATTGCAGAAATTCAGAAACCATTTCTTTAATAGCCACCTGAGGATAATTAACCGCCTTGTCTCTCCTGTGTTGCTTCTCGGGCCATAAGGAGACCTCTGGGGGTTCTTGAGGATATGGCAGTATAATGTTGAAAAACTATAAAGAGTAGATTCTTTCCAGCCTAAAAAAACATTGCGATAAACACGAGCCAGCGTCATGTTGTCATCGCAGAAGGCTTTAGAAAATTACGAAAACCAGGTAAGATTGAGTGACCTGGGCTAAAAATAAAGGGTTTCGTGGTAGGACATTGTACACAGATAGCACTTTCAAGGCATAACATGGATGAGAACGGAGGGAGAAGAGATAGGATAGAAATATTCCAATACATAAAGGGAGTTAACAAAGTACAGAAGAGAAGTTCATTTCAGAGGAGGAGATACTGTAAATAGAACAGCCTAGATCTCTAACACAAGACCAAGGACTGATTACATGTTCTTATGTTTCTATTACCAAAGAGCCTGGAGCTTAGAGTAGAGGAACCGGGGCCAACAATGTAGAATCATTATTAGGTGAAGGCTGTGATTGAATTGAGACATCCATTGGGCGTTCATAGGTCTATTTTACATTTAAGACGAGGTCAAAGACCACGTAACATTTGAGCTATTACAAGTAAGAAAATTGGCAGATTAAATGGAAATGATGTCTTCCAACACATTTTTTTCCTATTTTTGATGTTTGTAGTCTCCGCGTATAGATCGGGTAGTCCTCCATATGGAAGTCCCGTTAAAAGTTTTTTTACTTTTTTTTTTATGATTCCGCAAATGTTACAAACTAAAAATTTGGTTTTCTTAACCGTTCCCTCAAGAGTTTTAGCAGAAAATCTCCCTTTAACTTTTCAGGTCATTTCTGGGTTTGTGCTCTCGTACTTCTATGCAGAAGTTGGTCTCCAACCATAATCTTTATCCAGCAGGAGTAGCACTCAACTGCAAGAAATATAGTTATGTGTGTCTAATCATTTATGTTACCACTGGAGAAAACAAAAAAAAATGAAAGAAAAAGATACAGACTGAGCCTCATAATTAATGATGGACAAGGTCTGACACTTTCTAGGCTCCACACATGGACCTTCTGAGTCCCGTGTAAAGATTAGTGATTTGATTCAGTCATACTTAGGGCTACCATAGGAGTGTGTACCCAACTTTACCTTAGAGTGCCAAGCCATACATTGTTGGATCTGTGTCCATAAAACGCTATTGCGCCCCCAGTAATATATTCTTTTTGGTAGGGGATAAAAACATTCTTTTTTTTTTTACTTTAATAAATTTTGTGTTTCAGAGATTAATTTTACTGTGCATTTATTTTTACACAAAAGTCTAAGCCGCTTAAAAATGAGACGCTAATCAAGGAATTCTGGATCCTGGGATTTGAGAACATCCACAACACTAAAGTCTTATTATTGTTTTTGTTTTCTATAAGCTACATTTTAACCTTATCTGCTAACGTCACAATCATATTCCTGGTCGTCACATGTCGCCACATCAACGCTCCGATGTACTTCTTCCTCAGCCACCTGTCTCTCAATGACATCCTTCTCTCAACGAACATTGAACCTAAAATGCTCCGGATTATATGGAGTGAAGGCTATGCCATGCCCGAGACCGACTGCTTCACTCAATTTTATGTTCTAGCTGTTTGCAGCGCTAATGAGTGTTTACTCCTCACCGTGATGTCCTATGATCGATATTTGGCCATCTGCAACCCATTGCGTTATTCCTCCATCATGGACCTCAAACTTTGTATTCTTCTTGCAACTTTATCTTGGGCATGTGGGATCCTCATTTCCATACCACATATCGTTCTTTTGCACAAGATGATATTTTGTGGCTCAAATATAATTAACCATTTTTATTGTGACCTTCTTCCACTTCTCAAACTTGCTTGTTCGGAAACATCAACCATTAAAGCAGTAGGTGCAGTCAACTCTATCCCAATATTATTTCTGCCATTAACCTTTATCTCTGTAACTTATATACACATCATTCTCGCCATCCTCCGGATCTCTACATCAGTTGGAAGACAAAAAGGGTTCTCCACCTGCAGCTCCCACCTGACCGTGGTCTGTATGTACTATGGAACCTTGGTGTTTAATTATATTGTTCCATCTGAAGGACAATACTTAAGATTACAAAAATTTGTTGCTGTGTGTTACACTATTGTGACCCCGCTGTTGAATCCCCTTATATACAGTCTCAGGAACAAAGAGATTACAGAGGCTCTAATGAAAAATTATGTTACATTTCTTTACAATAAACCAATGAAATAGCATGGCTCTACGTAGACACAATTATGTATAGTTAAAGGTTTATAGTGTTAGCTGATATAGAAATGTATACGTTTCATGAAGCCTGAATGGAGCTGCTCTTTTCCTTCTGTATGGTATAGCATAGTCTGCAGGTATTATTAGTAAACACAAGAGCCATTTGCCATTTGCTTGGTTTCGCTGGCCTCTACAATGTTTCTGAGTGTGGCTACTGAATATTATATGTTTGTTAATACATTTTACAGTTTGAGGCTCATTGTCTTCAAATCTATATGCACCCTGCATGAAGCATCCATTTAAAAAGCATCCCCCCTATGACTATTGGGGCTTGTGGCTTGTGTTGTTTCATGGATTATACAAATTTGAACTTTTTTCAAATTCTCAGTTCTCATGTCATTGTGAAATTTTGTTATTTTTGAAGACCTTCTTAGTCCATGTTCAATTTAGAGTTGTATGCTGACCCATGGACACTGCATGATTAACAAAAATGCAGATGTGACTTCAAAGGGTCTACATGAGAAACACTTCCAGCGGCTCAGAGGCTTGGAGTACCTAGAGTATTTAGCACCTGGGGCAGATCCTATATTGGTCCCTCTGCACCCCAGACTTTAAAATGCAAAAACCCCCACACTCTCCCTCCTTCACACTCGCTCCCATTCTCTCTCACGATGTCTTCCTACCTTCTCCGCTGACAGATTCCCTGTCTCCTTTCCCGGAGTTCAGCTTCCTCTCTTGCATCTTTTTGTTCTTTCAGCTTGACTTGTCCTTAAAGGGATAGTTTATTGTCCCCAGAATAGAAGAGTGCATGTTACGTACTCTTACCCTCTGCCACTAATATAATATGCACTAAAAAAAAAAGCACTTACGTGACACAGAAGAAGCAGCCCTACTACAGCAGGGGCTCTTCTCCTCCATGGTCCAACTGTTAGGGAACCCTCCATTACTGGGACTCCTTGCTGGGAGGGAGTATATGTCAATTTATACCCCATCCCCTGCTAAAGTGGATGAAGGGGTTAAATGATCTGTAAACCCATATTGGGGCATGGATCCCCTCACCCCCCATCCTATACACTGAGAGGCATCTTTGTCTCACCCCTAATACCATTCCACTATGGATGGAAAGAGACCCCATTCCATGCTTCCCTCTACCTCAGTCCCTGTCCTGTGGAATAGAAGGGGTTAAATCAACTAAAAACTGTGCATTCAAATTAATGCAAATTTCAATTTTACTAAAGTTTGCCAATTTCATCAATTCTTTAAACAAAGCAAAGAGCTCTAAATTTTCATTTGAATTTTATTGGTTCTTTCACTCACTCTCACACTCTTATCCATGCTCTCTCACACTCATTCACTCTCTCTCACACTCTCTCTAAATGTCTCCTATGCTTTTCCGCCATCCTCTTCCATGTCCCAGTCTCCAGGTTTTCGTTTCTTCTCTCTTTGTCCTTTGCTCCTTGTGCATTCTTTCTTCATCTGCTTCTCCATGGACACGGCCTTCCGGTAGACTTCTGCAAAAGGGCAGAGCCCTGGTTGAACTAGGCGAGAGGCTTTTGCAGAAGTTCACCGGGAGGTCATGTCCATGGAGAAGTAGAAAAATAAAGACAAAAAGATACAAAACAATAAGTAGCGCTGCAAGGCAAGGAGACAGGGAAACGGAAGCGGTCCGCGGAGAAGGTAGGGAGACATTCAGAGAGAGTGTGAATGAAACTTGAATGAGAGTGAGTGAGAGATGGTGAGTGACAAAAAGGTTTGTTTCCGAATTTAAAATACCCGCATTTTTGTCCAAATTGAAAGGGCAGGAAATAAAATCTGAAAAAGAAGGGATCAAAAAAAAAAATTTTGTCTGAATCAACTCAACAACACGTTGAGTTGTTTTTGTTTTTATAAACCATGTTTCCAAAGAAAAAGTACTGCCAGAGAGGTGAGAAGACCACTGCCAGGTCAAGTTTCTGTAGTGTAGAGGTTATCATGTTTGCCTTACACGCAAAAGGTCCCTGGTTCAAAACCAGGCAGGAACGTGTTTTGTGTAGAGTTCTTTTTGTCATGCATGTACATCATTTTTAAAAAAAAAAACACCTACTCATTTCACGAAAATCCCATCATTTCACCATGAAATCAGTGTGTCGTTCATATCATTTGTTCAGTGTTAGAAATTGCTGAAATTCATAAAGAAAGGAAATTGAAATGATCTGTATGGGATTCCTAGAGTGTTTATGCTCCCAAGTCAAATTCTTGTAAAGGAGCTAAAAATGGAAACTTCTTAGCTGGGTTCTTAAAATCAGAGAACATTTAATCTTAACTGTAGAGGGGATGTAAACGTTTCCTATGTCACAGATTTTCCCTGGGGTGTAGCCTACTCAACTGGGAAGTTT
>VKOC01028746.1:0-12699 GCA_009364415.1 Spea multiplicata
TAATTCAAGGCTCAAAAATGGGTGTAATGAGTTCCAAAAATATTTCAGTACCCCAAAAAGGGTACGCCTGCATGTTTTGTTTTATTTTATGTGTTTTTTTTTAATGTTTTGTTTCATGTTTTGTTTAGAAAATTATGGGCCCACAAGTGTGATATATCAAACAAAATAGCATGCTGCAGTTCCCTTTAGATAGAACTGTTTAACTTGAAAAACTGGTATACCTAAGAAAATATATTAGCTCTTTAAAAAAAAAAAAAAGACAAGGGGGAGTGGGAACAATATGTTAATTGAAATCAAGATGCTGAGAATAGACATAGAGAAAGTCATGTTAAAGGCTGGAAGGAATGTAACTGTAAAAATGCCATGCCTTTGTTACATAAGACACAGTATATTTATGCACCCAGATCAAATTCTTCCGGGTTTTGTTTTGTTTTATTTGTGGGAAGGGGGGTCATAAAATGAAATACTGTTGGTTGCTATAACAGAACTGGTCAAGAATACGCAGGACCATTTAAACTATCAAGCATGGGAAACTATGTCTCCACCAAGTTTGAGGGTAATTTAATCCCTTAATCAAAGCATGTCCTCCAGTGTTAGAGGTCTGCATGACATCTTCTTAGATTTCAATGAGCTGCCTCCACTTCACTGAATCCCATTGACGCCTGTGAGCCTCGGAAGGCTCCATGGAGCCCATTGGAGACCAGTGAGATGTAATACCGGCTTCTAACACTGGAGGTCCCTGGTGCGCGGCTTTACTGTGTGAGACCTCACAGCCAGCAGCTGTTTCAGAAGGTAGTGACATCGGGCAAAGGTGGATCGTCTTCTACTCCTTATGTGACTTTTTTTGTTTTGTCCAATAGGCTCTGTGTTTTTTTGGGGGAGCCCTTTTCGAGGGCCCAAAGCTGAGGATGGACAGCTTCTGTTCTCGCCGCCGGAAAGAGCTTTCTAAAGGTAGGTGACTATTTTCCTTACACCCTTTGGGCACCAACCTCATGGCAGTTGGAGGATGCCTAGTTAGGTCTCATGTCATAATGGACCAGGAGTCTGTTTCTTTGATTCATTGATTAATCTGACTTTAACCCTTCCACATCTGTCCTGGTGGTGGTGGTGTTGGGGGAGTAAGTAAGTAGGTGCTCTGACCTCGGCAGGTTTCGAATTTTTTGATGCATTTCAAAGTGCGGGCAGGTGGTCAAGATAGCGCTGCTGGGGACACCTACTCAAGGATCTAGCGTTTGACTCATTTGCCGGTACTGTTTGACAGGGGGTCTAGGCTACACGGGTCAACACACTGAGACTACAGGCTACAGCATACACACTTGAAAAGAAAAAGTGCCAGTGGATCAGTTTTTCTTCTTTTAAGCATTGGATCCTTGACATGGTTTTTAGCTGCTTTTGCCTCACGCCAACTAAAAAGTGGTCTCAAATGTTGGTTTTCATCCAGTTGGACCCGTGCCACTGCCTGTACACTAGAAATTAGACAGGTTCCCCCGGTCATATAGTATATATATATATATATATATATATATATAATTATATATATATATATCAGGTGGGATTTTTTGCCACCTCCCCCAAGCTTATTCTCATTTGTATTTTTTGCATTCTTTCCCCCCTTCCCTTCCATTCCCTGGCCCCCCATCCCAGCGGAAAACCAAAGGCAACACTTTTGACTTGGAAATTCTGCCGAGTGCAGTCTCTCTGTGCCGATTCTAACCAGTCTTTTGATAGTCTTAGTGTTTGTCTTGTCTTGACTTCTTGTCTTGACTTCAAGAGCTGCTTAGCTTACTTGTATTTTTGGGACACGTACTGGAAACTAGATTAGAGCGTGTTTAATTTTGAGAAATATAGTTAGGAAACAAATTAGTTTACAGTACACATTACAGGGTAAATGACTAAGTAAGTAAGATAGGTTTCTTTGATATGTAGATCACCTGAATAAACAGAGGGCCACCGTCATAAATAACTGAGATTTCACAGCCATAAATCATGAACATCTCAGCTGTTTTTTTCTTTTTTCTGTATTTGGAAAGACAATCTGCCTATTACTAAACCCACCCTATATAAGTGTTGACTGTACATTATTTGGTAGACTACACTTTGGCTCTTGCAGAGCTCTGTAGTTTCCCTTGGCTGCCATTGTATTAAAGAAACACTTCTCAAATCATACCTGCCTCAGTATCAGTCTCGTCAAGACTTCCACAGTTTGGTGTGAGAAGTGGGATCCCAACATACACAGAAGAGGTCAAGCCGTTCTGTTGCATCTTTCCAGGAAACCCAGACATTGCGCAAAACAAAGGTAAGACACCTTTTGAAATGTCTATTCTCTGGGTTGCCTGGTGAGACTGCAGCAGATGGGTAAGATTACCCTGTTGACGGGATGTTTGGTACATTTGAGAACTGTTATATTGTGTTAATAATGTATTTTAAGGAATTGCTATAGCATGTGTGACATATAGTCACCGGGATGTTACAGCACTCACTGCAGTATAGAGACTGTAGGCAAAACGGTGTTGCAAGGACCTTTGAGTGGCTGGGGTTATGGATTGCATGCAGGCTGCTGGAAGCGCCGGGAGTGGATAGCTATCCCCCAGTGTTGGAGGCACTGGAAACCTTGCGTCCCAAGAGAGTGTAAGGTGTATTTCGTAATATCTTTTGGAACATGAGTGTTTGTGCATGATTGCGAAAAGTGTGCAAGAGGCTTCATTTGGAGCCGGGGTTTTGTCTAATCGGTGAGACATCCGCACCAAGCTCTGTGCAAACCGTTAAGGTGTATGACCACAGATGTCTTGAACGCAAGGGCGTCCTGATAACGTGACTTAACCAGTGTGTTACTAAGTGAATGGGAGCCTTGTAATTATAGGAATCATTTATTATGTTAAGTCATATGCGAAGACATGCGCCAGTTAGGTTGACTGAATTATAGCACGAGGTATGACTTTCAGGAATAAAGTGGGTTATATTAAAGTTACTTGCGAAGACAGCACCAGATACATACTGGTTTGCAAGAGGAGTAACTTTGGAAATAGATAATCACATGCGAAGACGGCACCAGGTAGATAACTGGATTTTGCACGAGGTGTGATTTGTTTGGAATTATAGGTAAATGTTGCACACAAGCACTTACACTTTCCCCTTATAGTAATACAAGCCCAATCTAGATTTCCTCCGCAGGTAGATAACTGCGTTGAAGGTATTACTAAAAAAAAAATAATAATAATAGTAAATAAAGGGAGGATAACCTAATTCAAGGCTCGAAAATGGGTGTAATGAGTTCCAAAAATATTTCAGTACCCCAAAAAGGGTACGCCGGCATGTTTTGTTTTATTTTATGTGTTTTTTTTTAATGTTTTGTTTCATGTTTTGTTTAGAAAATTATGGGCCCACAAGTGTGATATATCAAACAAAATAGCATGCTGCAGTTCCCTTTAGATAGAACTGTTTAACTTGAAAAAAAACTGGTATACCTAAGAAAATATATGAGCTCTTTAAAAAAAAAAAGACAAGGGGGAGTGGGAACAATATGTTAATTGAAATCAAGATGCTGAGAATAGACATAGAGAAAGTCATGTTAAAGGCTGGAAGGAATGTAACTGTAAAAATGCCATGCCTTTGTTACATAAGACACAGTATATTTATGCACCCAGATCAAATTCTTCCGGGTTTTGTTTTGTTTTATTTGTGGGAAGGGGGGTCATAAAATGAAATACTGTTGGTTGCTATAACAGAACTGGTCAAGAATACGCAGGACCATTTAAACTATCAAGCATGGGAAACTATGTCTCCACCAAGTTTGAGGGTAATTTAATCCCTTAATCAAAGCATGTCCTCCAGTGTTAGAGGTCTGCATGACATCTTCTTAGATTTCAATGAGCTGCCTCCACTCCACTGAATCCCATTGACGCCTGTGAGCCTCGGAAGGCTCCATGGAGCCCATTGGAGACCAGTGAGATGTAATACCGGCTTCTAACACTGGAGGTCCCTGGTGCGCGGCTTTACTGTGTGAGACCTCACAGCCAGCAGCTGTTTCAGAAGGTAGTGACATCGGGCAAAGGTGGATCGTCTTCTACTCCTTATGTGACTTTTTTTGTTTTGTCCAATAGGCTCTGTGTTTTTTTGGGGGAGCCCTTTTCGAGGGCCCAAAGCTGAGGATGGACAGCTTCTGTTCTCGCCGCCGGAAAGAGCTTTCTAAAGGTAGGTGACTATTTTCCTTACACCCTTTGGGCACCAACCTCATGGCAGTTGGAGGATGCCTAGTTAGGTCTCATGTCATAATGGACCAGGAGTCTGTTTCTTTGATTCATTGATTAATCTAACCTTAACCCTTCCACATCTGTCCTGGTGGTGGGGGAGTAAGTAAGTAGGTGCTCTGACCTCGGCAGGTTTCGAATTTTTTTGATGCATTTCAAAGTGCGGGCAGGTGGTCAAGATAGCGCTGCTGGGGACACCTACTCAAGGATCTAGCGTTTGACTCATTTGCCGGTACTGTTTGACAGGGGGTCTAGGCTACACGGGTCAACACACTGAGACTACAGGCTACAGCATACACACTTGAAAAGAAAAAGTGCCAGTGGATCAGTTTTTCTTCTTTTAAGCATTGGATCCTTGACATGGTTTTTAGCTGCTTTTGCCTCACGCCAACTAAAAAGTGGTCTCAAATGTTGGTTTTCATCCAGTTGGACCCGTGCCACTGCTTGTACACTAAATAGACAGGTTCCCCGGGTCATATATATATATATATATATATATTAATATATATATATTATATATATTATATATATATATATATATATATCAGGTGGGATTTTTTGCCACCTCCCCCAAGCTTATTCTCATTTGTATTTTTTGCATTCTTTCCCCCCTTCCCTTCCATTCCCTGGCCCCCCATCCCAGCGGAAAACCAAAGGCAACACTTTTGACTTGGAAATTCTGCCGAGTGCAGTCTCTCTGTGCCGATTCTAACCAGTCTTTTGATAGTCTTAGTGTTTGTCTTGTCTTGACTTCTTGTCTTGACTTCAAGAGCTGCTTAGCTTACTTGTATTTTTGGGACACGTACTGGAAACTAGATTAGAGCGTGTTTAATTTTGAGAAATATAGTTAGGAAACAAATTAGTTTACAGTACACATTACAGGGTAAATGACTAAGTAAGTAAGATAGGTTTCTTTGATATGTAGATCACCTGAATAAACAGAGGGCCACCGTCATAAATAACTGAGATTTCACAGCCATAAATCATGAACATCTCAGCTGTTTTTTTCTTTTTTCTGTATTTGGAAAGACAATCTGCCTATTACTAAACCCACCCTATATAAGTGTTGACTGTACATTATTTGGTAGACTACACTTTGGCTCTTGCAGAGCTCTGTAGTTTCCCTTGGCTGCCATTGTATTAAAGAAACACTTCTCAAATCATACCTGCCTCAGTATCAGTCTCGTCAAGACTTCCACAGTTTGGTGTGAGAAGTGGGATCCCAACATACACAGAAGAGGTCAAGCCGTTCTGTTGCATCTTTCCAGGAACCCCAGACATTGCGCAAAACAAAGGTAAGACACCTTTTGAAATGTCTATTCTCTGGGTTGCCTGGTGAGACTGCAGCAGATGGGTAAGATTACTCTGTTGACGGGATGTTTGGTACATTTGAGAACTGTTATATTGTGTTATAATGTATTTTAAGGAATTGCTATAGCATGTGTGACATATAGTCACCGGGATGTTACAGCACTCACTGCAGTATAGAGACTGTAGGCAAAACGGTGTTGCAAGGACCTTTGAGTGGCTGGGGTTATGGATTGCATGCAGGCTGCTGGAAGCGCCGGGAGTGGATAGCTATCCCCCAGTGTTGGAGGCACTGGAAACCTTGCGTCCCAAGAGAGTGTAAGGTGTATTTCGGAATATCTTTTGGAACATGAGTGTTTGTGCATGATTGCGAAAAGTGTGCAAGAGGCTTCATTTGGAGCCGGGGTTTTGTCTAATCGGTGAGACATCCGCACCAAGCTCTGTGCAAACCGTTAAGGTGTATGACCACAGATGTCTTGAACGCAAGGGCGTCCTGATAACGTGACTTAACCAGTGTGTTACTAAGTGAATGGGAGCCTTGTAATTATAGGAATCATTTATTATGTTAAGTCATATGCGAAGACATGCGCCAGTTAGGTTGACTGAATTATAGCACAAGGTATGACTTTCAGGAATAAAGTGGGTTATATTAAAGTTACTTGCGAAGACAGCACCAGATACATACTGGTTTGCAAGAGGAGTAACTTTGGAAATAGATAATCACATGCGAAGACGGCACCAGGTAGATAACTGGATTTTGCACGAGGTGTGATTTGTTTGGAATTATAGGTAAATGTTGCACACAAGCACTTACACTTTCCCCTTATAGTAATACAAGCCCAATCTAGATTTCCTCCGCAGGTAGATAACTGCGTTGAAGGTATTACTAAAAAAAAAATAATAATAATAGTAAATAAAGGGAGGATAACCTTCAAGGCTCAAAAATGGGTGTAATGAGTTCCAAAAATATTTCAGTACCCCAAAAAGGGTACGCCTGCATGTTTTGTTTTATTTTATGTGTTTTTTTTTAATGTTTTGTTTCATGTTTTGTTTAGAAAATTATGGGCCCACAAGTGTGATATATCAAACAAAATAGCATGCTGCAGTTCCCTTTAGATAGAACTGTTTAACTTGAAAAACTGGTATACCTAAGAAAATATATTAGCTCTTTAAAAAAAAAAAAAAGACAAGGGGGAGTGGGAACAATATGTTAATTGAAATCAAGATGCTGAGAATAGACATAGAGAAAGTCATGTTAAAGGCTGGAAGGAATGTAACTGTAAAAATGCCATGCCTTTGTTACATAAGACACAGTATATTTATGCACCCAGATCAAATTCTTCCGGGTTTTGTTTTGTTTTATTTGTGGGAAGGGGGGTCATAAAATGAAATACTGTTGGTTGCTATAACAGAACTGGTCAAGAATACGCAGGACCATTTAAACTATCAAGCATGGGAAACTATGTCTCCACCAAGTTTGAGGGTAATTTAATCCCTTAATCAAAGCATGTCCTCCAGTGTTAGAGGTCTGCATGACATCTTCTTAGATTTCAATGAGCTGCCTCCACTTCACTGAATCCCATTGACGCCTGTGAGCCTCGGAAGGCTCCATGGAGCCCATTGGAGACCAGTGAGATGTAATACCGGCTTCTAACACTGGAGGTCCCTGGTGCGCGGCTTTACTGTGTGAGACCTCACAGCCAGCAGCTGTTTCAGAAGGTAGTGACATCGGGCAAAGGTGGATCGTCTTCTACTCCTTATGTGACTTTTTTTGTTTTGTCCAATAGGCTCTGTGTTTTTTTGGGGGAGCCCTTTTCGAGGGCCCAAAGCTGAGGATGGACAGCTTCTGTTCTCGCCGCCGGAAAGAGCTTTCTAAAGGTAGGTGACTATTTTCCTTACACCCTTTGGGCACCAACCTCATGGCAGTTGGAGGATGCCTAGTTAGGTCTCATGTCATAATGGACCAGGAGTCTGTTTCTTTGATTCATTGATTAATCTGACTTTAACCCTTCCACATCTGTCCTGGTGGTGGTGGTGTTGGGGGAGTAAGTAAGTAGGTGCTCTGACCTCGGCAGGTTTCGAATTTTTTGATGCATTTCAAAGTGCGGGCAGGTGGTCAAGATAGCGCTGCTGGGGACACCTACTCAAGGATCTAGCGTTTGACTCATTTGCCGGTACTGTTTGACAGGGGGTCTAGGCTACACGGGTCAACACACTGAGACTACAGGCTACAGCATACACACTTGAAAAGAAAAAGTGCCAGTGGATCAGTTTTTCTTCTTTTAAGCATTGGATCCTTGACATGGTTTTTAGCTGCTTTTGCCTCACGCCAACTAAAAAGTGGTCTCAAATGTTGGTTTTCATCCAGTTGGACCCGTGCCACTGCTTGTACACTAAATAGACAGGTTCCCCGGGTCATATATATTATTATATATATATATATTATATATATATATATATATATATATATATATCAGGTGGGATTTTTTGCCACCTCCCCCAAGCTTATTCTCATTTGTATTTTTTGCATTCTTTCCCCCCTTCCCTTCCATTCCCTGGCCCCCCATCCCAGCGGAAAACCAAAGGCAACACTTTTGACTTGGAAATTCTGCCGAGTGCAGTCTCTCTGTGCCGATTCTAACCAGTCTTTTGATAGTCTTAGTGTTTGTCTTGTCTTGACTTCTTGTCTTGACTTCAAGAGCTGCTTAGCTTACTTGTATTTTTGGGACACGTACTGGAAACTAGATTAGAGCGTGTTTAATTTTGAGAAATATAGTTAGGAAACAAATTAGTTTACAGTACACATTACAGGGTAAATGACTAAGTAAGTAAGATAGGTTTCTTTGATATGTAGATCACCTGAATAAACAGAGGGCCACCGTCATAAATAACTGAGATTTCACAGCCATAAATCATGAACATCTCAGCTGTTTTTTTCTTTTTTCTGTATTTGGAAAGACAATCTGCCTATTACTAAACCCACCCTATATAAGTGTTGACTGTACATTATTTGGTAGACTACACTTTGGCTCTTGCAGAGCTCTGTAGTTTCCCTTGGCTGCCATTGTATTAAAGAAACACTTCTCAAATCATACCTGCCTCAGTATCAGTCTCGTCAAGACTTCCACAGTTTGGTGTGAGAAGTGGGATCCCAACATACACAGAAGAGGTCAAGCCGTTCTGTTGCATCTTTCCAGGAAACCCAGACATTGCGCAAAACAAAGGTAAGACACCTTTTGAAATGTCTATTCTCTGGGTTGCCTGGTGAGACTGCAGCAGATGGGTAAGATTACCCTGTTGACGGGATGTTTGGTACATTTGAGAACTGTTATATTGTGTTAATAATGTATTTTAAGGAATTGCTATAGCATGTGTGACATATAGTCACCGGGATGTTACAGCACTCACTGCAGTATAGAGACTGTAGGCAAAACGGTGTTGCAAGGACCTTTGAGTGGCTGGGGTTATGGATTGCATGCAGGCTGCTGGAAGCGCCGGGAGTGGATAGCTATCCCCCAGTGTTGGAGGCACTGGAAACCTTGCGTCCCAAGAGAGTGTAAGGTGTATTTCGTAATATCTTTTGGAACATGAGTGTTTGTGCATGATTGCGAAAAGTGTGCAAGAGGCTTCATTTGGAGCCGGGGTTTTGTCTAATCGGTGAGACATCCGCACCAAGCTCTGTGCAAACCGTTAAGGTGTATGACCACAGATGTCTTGAACGCAAGGGCGTCCTGATAACGTGACTTAACCAGTGTGTTACTAAGTGAATGGGAGCCTTGTAATTATAGGAATCATTTATTATGTTAAGTCATATGCGAAGACATGCGCCAGTTAGGTTGACTGAATTATAGCACGAGGTATGACTTTCAGGAATAAAGTGGGTTATATTAAAGTTACTTGCGAAGACAGCACCAGATACATACTGGTTTGCAAGAGGAGTAACTTTGGAAATAGATAATCACATGCGAAGACGGCACCAGGTAGATAACTGGATTTTGCACGAGGTGTGATTTGTTTGGAATTATAGGTAAATGTTGCACACAAGCACTTACACTTTCCCCTTATAGTAATACAAGCCCAATCTAGATTTCCTCCGCAGGTAGATAACTGCGTTGAAGGTATTACTAAAAAAAAAATAATAATAATAGTAAATAAAGGGAGGATAACCTAATTCAAGGCTCGAAAATGGGTGTAATGAGTTCCAAAAATATTTCAGTACCCCAAAAAGGGTACGCCGGCATGTTTTGTTTTATTTTATGTGTTTTTTTTTAATGTTTTGTTTCATGTTTTGTTTAGAAAATTATGGGCCCACAAGTGTGATATATCAAACAAAATAGCATGCTGCAGTTCCCTTTAGATAGAACTGTTTAACTTGAAAAACTGGTATACCTAAGAAAATATATTAGCTCTTTAAAAAAAAAAAAAAGACAAGGGGGAGTGGGAACAATATGTTAATTGAAATCAAGATGCTGAGAATAGACATAGAGAAAGTCATGTTAAAGGCTGGAAGGAATGTAACTGTAAAAATGCCATGCCTTTGTTACATAAGACACAGTATATTTATGCACCCAGATCAAATTCTTCCGGGTTTTGTTTTGTTTTATTTGTGGGAAGGGGGGTCATAAAATGAAATACTGTTGGTTGCTATAACAGAACTGGTCAAGAATACGCAGGACCATTTAAACTATCAAGCATGGGAAACTATGTCTCCACCAAGTTTGAGGGTAATTTAATCCCTTAATCAAAGCATGTCCTCCAGTGTTAGAGGTCTGCATGACATCTTCTTAGATTTCAATGAGCTGCCTCCACTTCACTGAATCCCATTGACGCCTGTGAGCCTCGGAAGGCTCCATGGAGCCCATTGGAGACCAGTGAGATGTAATACCGGCTTCTAACACTGGAGGTCCCTGGTGCGCGGCTTTACTGTGTGAGACCTCACAGCCAGCAGCTGTTTCAGAAGGTAGTGACATCGGGCAAAGGTGGATCGTCTTCTACTCCTTATGTGACTTTTTTTTGTTTTGTCCAATAGGCTCTGTGTTTTTTTGGGGGAGCCCTTTTCGAGGGCCCAAAGCTGAGGATGGACAGCTTCTGTTCTCGCCGCCGGAAAGAGCTTTCTAAAGGTAGGTGACTATTTTCCTTACACCCTTTGGGCACCAACCTCATGGCAGTTGGAGGATGCCTAGTTAGGTCTCATGTCATAATGGACCAGGAGTCTGTTTCTTTGATTCATTGATTAATCTAACCTTAACCCTTCCACATCTGTCCTGGTGGTGGGGGAGTAAGTAAGTAGGTGCTCTGACCTCGGCAGGTTTCGAATTTTTTGATGCATTTCAAAGTGCGGGCAGGTGGTCAAGATAGCGCTGCTGGGGACACCTACTCAAGGATCTAGCGTTTGACTCAATTGCCGGGACTGTTTGACAGGGGGTCTAGGCTACACGGGTCAACACACTGAGACTACAGGCTACAGCATACACACTTGAAAAGAAAAAGTGCCAGTGGATCAGTGTTTCTTTTTTTAAGCATTGGATCCTTGACATGGTTTTTAGCTGCTTTTGCCTCACGCCAACTAAAAAGTGGTCTCAAATGTTGGTTTTCATCGAGTTGGACCAGTGCCACTGCTTGTACACTAAATAGGCAGGTTCCCTGGGTCATATACATATATATAATTGTATATATCAAGTGGGGTTTTTTGCCACCCCCCCCAAGCTTATTCTCATTTGTATTTTTTGCATTCTTTCCCCCCTTCTCTTCCATTCCCTGGCCCCCCCATCCCAGCGGAACCCCAGAGGCAACACTTTTGACTTGGTAATTGTGCCGAGTGCAGTCTCTCTGTGCCGAATTCTAACCAGTCTTTTGATAGTCTTAGTGTTGGTCTTGGCCTTAAAATCTGTTAAAATCTGATATGGAAGGGTTTAATCAAAGCATGTCCTCCAGTGTTAGAGGTCTGCATGACATCTTCTTAGATTTCAATGAGCTGCCTCCACTTCACTGAATCCCATTGACGCCTGTGAGCCTCGGAAGGCTCCATGGAGCCCATTGGAGACCAGTGAGATGTGATACCGGCTTCTAACACTGGAGGTCCCGGGTGCGCGGCTTTCCTATGTGAGACCTCACAGCCAGCAGCTGTTTCAGAAGGTAGTGACATGGGGCAAAGGTGGGTCGTCTCTACTCCTTATGTGACTTTTTTTTGTTTTGTCCAATAGGCTCTGTGTTTTTTTGGGGGAGCCCTTTTCGAGGGCCCAAAGCTGAGGATGGACAGCTTCTGTTCTCGCCGCCGGAAAGAGCTTTAGAAAGGTAGGTGACTATTTTCCTTACACCCTTTGGGCACCAACCTAATGGCAGTTGGAGGATGCCTAGTTAGGTCTCATGTCATAATGGACCAGGAGTCTGTTTCTTTGATTCATTGATTAATCTGACTTTAACCCTTCCACATCTGTCCTGGTGGTGGTGGTGTTGGGGGAGTAAGTAAGTAGGTGCTCTGACCTCGGCAGGTTTCGAATTTTTTGATGCATTTCAAAGTGCGGGCAGGTGGTCAAGATAGCGCTGCTGGGGACACCTACTCAAGGATCTAGCGTTTGACTCAATTGCCGGGACTGTTTGACAGGGGGTCTAGGCTACACGGGTCAACACACTGAGACTACAGGCTACAGGATACACACTTGAAAAAGTGCCAGTGGATCAGTGTTTCTTTTTTTAAGCATTGGATCCTTGACATGGTTTTTAGCTGCTTTTGCCTCACGCCAACTAAAAAGTGGTCTCAAATGTTGGTTTTCATCGAGTTGGACCAGTGCCACTGCTTGTACACTAAATAGGCAGGTTCCCTGGGTCATACATATATATATAATTGTATATATCAAGTGGGGTTTTTTGCCACTCCCCCGTCCCCTTTCCCCGTCCACCCAAGCTATTGCTCATTTGTATTTTTTGCATTCTTTCCCCCCTTCCCTTCCCTTCCCTTCCATTCCCTGGCCCCCCATCCCAGCGGAACCCCAGAGGCAACACTTTTGACTTGGAAATTGTGCCGAGTGCAGTCTCTCTGTGCCGAATTCTAACCAGTCTTTTGATAGTCTTAGTGTTGTTCTTGGCCTTAAAATCTGTTAAAATCTGATATGGAAGGGTTTAATCAAAGCATGTCCTCCAGTGT
>VKOC01028747.1:0-10694 GCA_009364415.1 Spea multiplicata
AACAGGGTACTTAGCTTTTTAACCCTCTATTCATTCCTCGGAACACATATGTGGTAGCTTCCCCAAGGACTCTTCCTTCAAAAAGCCCCTTGTAACAGGTATATGGATAAAACAGAACAAATTCTGGAGATACAGCTTTAAAAATACTCTGTAAAAAAAATAAAAACCACAAATGGTGCAATAATGTTTAAAAGGTTTAAAACAGCCCCCACTAGTTGTGCCACACTCACAAGATTGTAGTAGGAACTGCGTCTTAAAGCTGTATCCCCAGAATTTGTTCTGTTTTATCCACAAAGCTGCATTAATCTGCACTAATTGTATAAATCTGTCTTAAGTCACATTAAATCACAACAAGCGACATCAAGTCTCATCAAGTAGTAACAAGCTATATTAATATACATTCATTTGCACCAAGTCTTATTAAATTACTGAATTGACTGTCGGAGGACTTTTTGATCTATACATGCACTAAGATACACTAAATTTGTGAGACAGCCTCATACCTATAGAAGAGGAAAAGTAGGAAAGAGAAGAAAAGAGGAACCCAAATTAAAAGAGGAAGGAAGAAAAGGAGGGAATTCCTGTGATTTCGGTTCAATTACAACTATTATTAGTTAATTGAGAATTAAATCTGTAAATCTCCTATTGAAAATGCCACCAAAACAGCAACCATCTAAAAATCGGGAAAAGGATAAAAAAGAGCTCAAACTAAATAAAGGAGGATCATCCTTTTTTTCCCCCAGGCATTCTAAAGACACTTTAGACTATTCGCAAGATGAGTCCTTGTCTTCCATGGAAGATACAATGTCTAGCCCCACCAGACCATACATCACCAAAGATATACTAAAGATTGCCTTGGAGGACCTAATGCAAAATATAAAACAAGAGATCCATAATAGCTCCAAAGAAATTAAGACGGAATTACTTAACCTTACAGAAAAAATATTAAAAATAGAATCGAAACATGAAACACTGGAGATAAACCAAAAATTGATTCTAGAGAACGTTACCATCTTAGAAAATAAATATCAAGCTTTACAAATTAAAATATCTGATCTTGAAGACCGCTCACGCAGATCCAACCTATGGTTTAGAAACATTCCAGAAACTTATGCTAATGATAAACTTCAAATATATATAATGGATTTAATACAAGATATCCACACAGAAAATTCCCCTCCAGTCAATATAATTGACGGATTTCATCGTCTGAGGAAACCAAAGGAGCTAGCGGAAGAAATTCCAAGAGATGTTATTGTTCGCTTTTCTTCTATTCACTGGAAAGAGTCCATATTAAGAGCCAGAAGAAATAAAATTCCAACTGAATCAAGATTCGCCGAAATCCAAATATTTCCAGACCTTTCCCTCAACGAGGACTTGGAGAAGATCCTTTCAACCGGATTTAAAAACCCTTCGAGATAACAACATCAAATATACATGGACTTTTCCCAGAGCGTTAAGAGTTTTTTGGAATAATTCAACTGAGATATTTACAGATCCAATTCAACTACGAGACTGGTCTAAAAAGATAAGCATACAATGATCCTCTCTTTATATATTAAAATTATAAATAAATATATATATATATATCTATATATATATATATAGTATATATCTTAGTTTATTACTATATATTTGGAAATAACACTGTCTTATCATAATTCTGAATATGATCATGTTTTTCTTATAGATGTCCTTCTGATTTGAAATGCCTTACACAAATATTGTTAATATAATATATGGTGTTGATTGTTGTAGAACATCATACAATATATATATTTTCTTTTCTTTTGTTTTTTTTTTCTTTTTACCCTACTACTACATATTTTGGAAGCTAACACTATTACCACAATTTTAAGAAGGAGCAATATATTATGTTTTTTTTTTTGTTTAAATCTTTTTATTAGCATTGGTCACAAAGCAGAAATAAACAACATGAGACTCAGTAGTTGCATGAGCAGTGAACAGGAACCTTCCGTGCCTGAGGTCAAAAACAAACATGGAATGCCCGATAAGATACAAAGTGCCAATATATGGAAGGTACATAACAGTTAGCATTGAGTATGGCGTAACAGGTCGGATACACAGAATGGATCTAGAAGGACCAACCACAATAATACATAAACGACTATGGATACAATGTCGTGACACCAAAGCAATTTTCAATATTAGTTCAGAAGTGTCGAGGGACCACCTCTGATGGAGGGAAAAGAGACTACGAGGGGATAGTAAGAAAGAAGGGAGTGAGAGAAAGAAGAAAAGAGAGAAAAAAAACCAAAACAACACGTCCCCAGGTACCTAGAGGCGTAGAGCAGAATGGATTCCTGCAGGGTCCATAAAGGTAGATATCCAAGGATCCCAGATCGCCTCGAATTTTAGCACTTCATCTCGCAGGGTGGTCGTCATTTTTTCCATGGTAAAAATATGCCAGATGTTAGTATTAATTTCCCTGAGAGGGGGGAGAACCCTTCCAGTGACGGGCTATGGCTTGTTTTACCGCTGCACATATACGGTGAATAAGACGAGAAGCGGAGGTAGACAAAGAGTTCGTTGTGTCCATTAATAACAAGGCAAGCATAGGGGAAGGCGCAATGACAACTCCAAGCGCTTGTGACAACATGTCAAAACAGGAGGATCAAATCGGGCGAAGGTGGTCACATGTCCACCAGGCATGGAGGTAAGTACCAGGTTCTCCACAATTCCGGAAACAGCTGCGGGTGCCCCCCTGGACCATGCGCGAGAGTCTCACAGGCGACAGATACCAGTGGGCCGTTCACGGATGACCGTGTTAGCGGTGAGCTTGTGGACGTGTACCGCGGCCTCATCCCACGATTCATCGGGGATTTCCTCCTGGAGTTCCCTGTGCCACAGAGACCTGTAAGCCGGCAGTCGGGGATAGAGCACGGACACAAAGTGAGCATAGTGCAACGATATAGAAACTCAGAGGCGTTTGCTGAGCAGAAAGCGATGTTCAAAGGGCGTGAGGGCCGAGAGGTCCCCGGCACGAAGCAGTGATTGAGCAAAGTGGCGCAGCTGCAGGTAACGAAACAGTTCCGAGTTGGGAACACCTTTAGCCTCCTGGATTTCCTGAAAGGAGAGCACCTTATTGCCTTTAGTCAACGCACCGAGCCTGGTCAAATCCGCATCCCGCCACCATCTGAATTTGGCCGCTTGTACTCCGTCCCGGAAGAGGGGGTTGTGCAACAGAGGCGACATCTGGGATACAGCACCCATGAGGGAAAGTTTACGTCTCCACTTGCGCCAGATAGTAAGAGTAGTAGTTATTGCCGGCAAGGTGGGAGCCGCCGGGAGCACCAGCGGGTCCAGCCATGGGACCACATGAATGTCAGAGCATGGTAGAAATCTTCGTTCTATGTCGATCCAGGGAAGAGTGCCTGGAGGAAGGGACCATGTTTCCAGTTGGGATATCCTGGTGGCCAGGTAATACAGGTAGAGATTGGGAACTGCCAGACCACCTGAGTGTTTCGGTTGATACATAGTGGATCTGTTGATCCTCGCCCTCCTGGAGCCCCATATGTAGCGGAAAACAGAAGCTTGAAAAGAGTCAATCTCGTCCCGTTTGACTGGTGATGGTAGAGCCCGAAAAAGGTAGAGTAGTCGGGGCAGGAGATTCATTTTTACAGCATAAATACGTCCCATCCACGAAATGGGGTATTGGGACCATCGTCTAAGCTCTTTCCGAAGGGCTGTGAGAAGCGGGGGAAAATTAGTCCTGTACAAGGAGTGAAAGTCATTGGTGAGGTATATACCCAGATACTTCAACTCGGAGGATTGCCATGTAAATTTAAAGGAAGACGCAATAGACGACCGGATTGGATCCGACCAGTTGACATTCAGTGCCTCACATTTGGTCTCGTTAATTTTATAGCCGGAGATCCTTGAGAACTCTCGAAGGGTATTATATAGATTAGGAAGGGACACCACAGGGTTGGTAAGCGTAAGCAGAACGTCGTCCGCAAAAAGGCTTAAGTTGTACTGAGTGTCCTGAACCACAATCCCCGTAATATCCGGATGTTGTCGGATGGCTGCTGCCAGGGGTTCAATACAGAGTGCGAACAAGAGCAGGGATAGAGGGCATCCCTGACGGGTACCATTCCTGATGTTGATAGAAGAAGATTCACAGCCCATCAGGGCAATCGTGACAGTTGGTTGGTCATATAGCGTACGGATACTCCTCAGGAAACCTTCATGAAAGCCAAATCTCCGCAAGACCTCCCACATATACCTCCAGTCAACCCGGTCGAAGGCTTTCTCCGCGTCCAAAGCCAACAATAGAGATTCCTGGTTGTAATTTTGGCGACTTCAATCAGATCCACTGTCCGGCGAATATTATCTGGGGCCTCTCTATAGGGAACAAATCCCACTTGATCCGGATGCACCAAGGAGGGCAGGACAGCTCCCAGTCGGGTCGCCAGCAGCTTTGCATACAACTTGATATCCGCGTTGATGAGGGATATGGGACGGTAGCTACTACAACTAGCGGGGTCCTTCCCCTCCTTGTGTATGACGATAATTTTGGCCATCTGCATTTCCCGAGTCGGAGGCACCCCTGTGAGGAAGACATTGAACATGGAAAGCAGACGAGGCAGTAACTGACGTTGGAGCTTCTTATAATAAGAGCCTGGGAGGCCATCAGGCCCTGGAGCTTTAGAGGCCTTGAGGGAAGCAATGGCGTCACGAAGTTCCTCCTCACTAAAGGGCTCGCCGAGTCGTTCCATCTGGGGCGTCGAGAGCCGGGGCAAGGACACAGACTCCAGAAAAGCATGGAGTGGATTCGGGGCCTGGGCTGTAAGGGGAGCTTTCTGGCCATCGTAGAGATTCTGGTAAAAAGACGCAAATTGGTCCGCTATATCGCGGGGATGAAACCAGCTATTATTGTTCGAGTCAATAATCTTCGAGATATTTTGTGCCTTCCTTTGGGAGCGCAATCGCCTAGCCAGCATCGTGTCGGGTTTATCAGCCTTTTCAAAGAATCTCTGTTTAGTGGCATTCAGCGAGTACACTACCTCCTTACTAAGGAGAAGGTTCAATTTCCCTTTCAGCTGGATCAGTTCATGCAGTGCAGCCGCATCCAAGGAGTGCTTGTGCGCCGCTTCTAAAGCGCTCACTTTGTTGGTAAGGGATGTAATGGCTTCTTGGCGTAACTTTTTGCGACGTGCTTTGATACGTATGAAGGAGCCTCTAATATAAGCTTTATGCGTCTGCCAAATCAAAAGCGGATCCATGTCAGGGGTTTCATTAAATGAGAAAAATTCATCGAGGTCGCCCGAGATTTCCTCCAGCACCGACGGATCCGTAAGTAGAAACTCGCCCAGTCTCCATTGCTTGGGGCCCGGACGCCAATCTGATAGGCGATAGATGCACTCAACAGCACCATGGTCAGACCAGATAATAGGGTGGATCTTCGAGGAACGGACAACATGAGCCTGATGCCTGATGCTGGGCCACAAACAGATCAATTCTCGAGTAGGATTGGTGTGGATGGGAAAAAAACGTAAAATCCAATGTCCGCGGGTTAAGGAGACGCCACACGTCAACCAAAGCTGAGGTTGTTGCAAACTCTTTGAAATGTTTAGAATTGGGCGGGGGATGGACCAGCAAAGCAGGGCCTTTTCTGTCTAAGTGTAGATCCCAAAGCGTATTAAAGTCACCTCCAACAAACAATTGATGATCTCGCAGAGGCAACAGGGAGTCAGCGAGGGTGGAGTAAAAGGAGGCCGCCGAAGTCGAGGGGGCGTAGACGTTAAGAATCGCTATTGGTTTACTGTGCAGGAGACCCGTGATAAGGAGAAATCTGCCCCATTTATCTTTCTTGGTCGATTGGTGCTGAAAGCCAAGTGACGTTTTGATAAAAATGCTGACTCCGTTCTTCTTCTAATATATTATGTTTTTATAGATATAGCTATTGATTTAGAAATGTTTACACAAATATTCACTTTAATATCAATATATGGCTTCTATGAAATTTTTCTTTTTTGTTTTCGCACATTATGGATGCATACTTTAATCCCCTATAATTCTTTTTACTTTAATTATCATACACTTTGGAAGACACCATTATCACTATAATTTTGGGAATGAGCAATATATATCGCTTTTTATAGTTATACCTTTTGACTTGAAAATGTTTACACAATATTCACTGTAATATTAATTTATTGTTGCTATGATAAATGTTGAAGAAATATACATATATATAAGCTGTCTTTTTTTTTTATCCTCTCTCCTTTTTCCTTTTTTTTCTTCTCTCTGCAAGTATGCCATCTAAGGGATCTTTCTACACTCCCCCTTTTGGTTCATTATGAACCTCAGTATGTATGTAGATACTACAGTTATCTTTCAAATACATAAGTCCTGTCCATTTATGTGGAGATTTATTCCCTTCTATATTTGTTTTATGTTTTTTATGTATTCGAGGTGTAGTTATCAGCTTAGAGGTTACGAATATATATTCTGACAAAATACGAAAATTAGCTCCTGAAATAGATCGACTTAGGGATAAGAACAATAACCCTCTTATAAATGGGGGTTAAATGTATATCAGTTAACGTTCAGGGGCTTAATTCACCAATTAAAAGAAATAGGGTTTATTCCTGTCTACGGAAAAAAAAAAATTGATGTGGCATTTTTCCAAGAAACCCATTGGAGGGATATTGATAAAATTAGATGGGGTGGTAGACAATACCCACGTATATTCCATGCTTCTATGTTAAACAAAAAAAAAAAGAGGAGTGGCAATTACATTTTCTAATAGGATACAGATTAAATTAAATTTTCTTGAACAAGAAAAAGAAGGTCATTATCTTATTTGGGTCGGCACACTAAATGATATAAAATATACTTTAGTTAATATTTATTTTCCTAATACAGAACCTCTTTCACATCTTCAACTTATTCTAGATAGAGTAGATAAAGTCAAAACAGGGGCCCTTATTATGGCCGGAGATTATAATTGTTTTCTTGGCGATAAAATGGACAAAGAAATAGGCAAAAATAAGTTAATTACTAAAAATCTAAAGAATAGACCCAGATCTTTTTCCAAAATGATACAAAGAGCAAATTTGTATGATTTATGGAGAATATACCATCCTACAATAAGGGATTATTCACATTTATCAAGAGTTCATAACTCCTTCTCTAGAATTGATATGGTTTTTGGAGATAAGACATTAAATCAATTAATACAAATTAATATGAGGGAGAACGTCTGGTCTGACCATAGCCTTATCCAATTCGAACTAAAAGATAAGTGGGTACTACCCCCATTTACAACTTGGCGTCTAGACGACTCCATACTTTATTCTGAGACATTACATCTCAGACACCACCAAGAGTTTCTTTTTAGAAAACACAATATCACAAACATCACAAGCTATAAGGTGGTGCGCATATAAAGCTGAGACTGATCAATGAACAACCACTGAATGACCTATATATTAGATACTATAACCTAGCTACAAAAGCTAAGCATGACCCTACCCAAGAATATAAAAACCAGCTCCAACTTATCAGAGAAAAAAATCAAAAAGAGCTAGAAAAAATTAGTCACTCTATGCAAAAACTTAGAGTAAGATATTATTATAAAAGTAACAGGCCTGATAAGATGATGACCAATCAGTTTAAAAAAAAAAGAGCTAACGATAAAATAACTAAAATTGTGTCTGATGATATTACACGAATGACTCCAGAGACAGTGGCAGAAGGCTTTAGGTTATATTATGAGAAATTATATAGCATCCCAATAACAACTAATGATAAAGCCATAGAAGAATACCTGAAAATTGCGAATCTCCCGGCTCTATCAGACGTTCAGAAAGACACATTGTATAAACCAATTGAGAAAAAAGAGCTGAGTAGTGTAATCGATAAACTCCAAAAATATAAGACCCCAGGTCCGGATGGATTTACCAATTTTTTTTATAAAACCTTAAAAATAGATATAATAGATCATCTACTGGGAATGTTTGAAGAAATTACGGAAACAGGCCATTGCCCAAAAGAGATTCTACAGGCAAATATTATTCCAATACTTAAAAAAAATAAGAACCCAGAGGATCCAAAAAGCTATCGCCCCATCTCGTTAATTAACGTCGATATAAAGCTGTTTTCCGCGATTTTAGCAGAAAGATTAAAACCCATGTTAAATACTCTGATCCATCCGGACCAAGTGGGTTTTGTTCCTGGTAGAGATTCTACTAATAACACCAGACGATTAATTGATGGACTTCATCACGCTGAAAAAATGGGATACCCCCCTACTGACCCTGTCAGATGCCGAAAAGGCTTTTGACAGGGTCAGTTGGGGATTTCTGAAAGCCACTCTCAGATCTATAGGAATCAATGGCTGGTCCTACAGAGCTATTAGCTCGCTTTACATAAATCCAACTGCACGGGTAGTTGGTCAAGGATTATGCTCCAGATGGTTTAATCTAGAAAATGGAACCAGACAAGGGTGTCCTCTATCACCCATTCTATACATTTTTACTTTGGAATCTTTTGCTAATAATATAAGAAATAATCAAAATATAACCGGTATTATTATTAATAACGAAGATTTTAAAATATTTCTGTACGCAGACGATGTGATCATTTCTCTATCCAATCCATTAACTTCAATGAAAAATTTTCTTCAAGAAGTGGATAAAAAAAACATCGAATTCAAGTAAAACAGGACGGAGATGGACGTGCTGACGTGCTGACGCACGCCCTCGCAGGTGGAGCCATGGGGAACCAGTGAGGCACGGACTGAGGGGGAAGGCTGATGGCGGCGGAGGCAAATTACCCGCTAGTTTCAGCGGTTTAAGGCAGACAAGAGGCTCACAGAACGAGAGGGAAGGCTGGTGGGGCGGCATTGCGGCATTGCTGACAAAAGATCTACATTTTTCGGATTATAAGACGGCGCGAGGTACCTAAGAAAGAACTAGTTTGACGCCAAGAAAAAAAAGATAAACATCTCACCCCCGGTAACGAGGGCATGCCGCTGATATATAAAGCAAATAGCACACTCATTTGTGCTGACAGAATCGTCGTAATTCCCAGCCTCTGGCATGATCCTCCGGTATATGCAGTTTACTGACTTTCTATCAACACCAATATATGATGTCTGGATAAAGCAGAGACATACAGATAAGTGTACTGAATTTTGTCTCCTCCTTTTAATTCGCTGGACTTGATTGACTTTATATACTTTGGGACTATTTCTGATTATTTATTTTTCTCGTTTATTTACTTATTTTTTGGGCACTATACACGTATATATAGAATGACATAAAAATATATGCTCCCTTTGATAATCCACTTCTCAGATGTTGCTTTAGATTTGACTAGTAAGGTATATTGTAGTAAGCTGAAGTGAAGAGGAATAGAAAGGGAAGAGAAAAGAGGAGAAAAAGGGGAAAAAAGAAGAGAAAAAGAAAAAGGGGAAAGAGGAGGAAGGGGAAGGAAAGGGAAAAAAGAAAAGAAAAAGAAAAGAAAATGCCTCCCAAACATGTAAGTGGTAAAAACAAAGAAAAAGAAACCAAACATGACAAAGGAGCCTCCCCCTTTTTTTCACCAAGACGTGCAAAAGACTCTATGGATCAATCTCAAGTGGAATCTATACTCCCACAGGAAGATGTAATATATAACTCTCCAATAACAGAGAGTAGGAACGTCACCCAAGATACACTAAAAACTGCTCTAGACGGGCTAATGGGAAACATATCACTTGAGATCCAAAGAAACGCTAAAGAAATAAAGGAGGAGATTGCCCTTTTTTCAGAGAGACTTTTTAAGCTGGAAAATCAACTGATATACTGTGAAAAACAGCAAGTTTCGATTGTTGAAGACTTTAAAAGTCTAGAAAGGAAAGTTGAAGACCAACAAATGAGAATTTCGGTTCTTGAGGATCAAGCACGGAAACGTAACCTAAGAATCAGAAACATTCCAGAAATGTATTCTAATGATAGTCTGAAAAAATTCTTAGAAGATATGATTCAGGATCTATTGAATGGAAATACTCCATTGGATAATCCAATAGAGAGCTGTTATCGTGTGAAAAAACCTAAATCTATCACAGAAAACACACCCAGAGACGTCATCACCTCTTTATCTTCTCACCAGCTGAAAGAAAATATTCTTAGATTAAGCAGGACTAATACGTGGAAAGATTCTAAATTTAATGGATATTCAGATTTTGCAGATCTTTCCTTCCTTACCAGAAGCTGGAAGACGCTCTTATTTATCAGAATTAAAATTTCTGAGAGGACAAAAATGTCAAAATACAGCTGACTGCTTCTCTTTTAGAAGCCGTTGAGGATTTATTGGAAGACAGTCAGAAATATTCACCGCGCCCAGCAAATTAAAAGATTGGATCAATAATGTAAAACTATAGAGTTATATGCAATAACCATTCTCTACCACCAACAATAAGTCTTACCCCTCTCTTTTTTTTTTTTTTTTGTATTTTTATACACAGATATAGTTTACTATAAACTAATTTCGATTCACACATACACACAAACATAGTTTGATGTTCACCAAGTTTATCACATGTAAGCTATTTTGACAATTTATATTTACTTACATTATAATCCACTATTTATTATATTTTTGCATCTATATTAGCAAGGGTTGCTTCTTTTTTTTTTTTTTTTTTTTTTTTTTTTTTCCTTTCTCTTTCTCTTTTCATCCAC
>VKOC01028749.1:0-11497 GCA_009364415.1 Spea multiplicata
CTATATGCTACTCTGGCATATAGGGTGTTAAAAGGCATATCATGGGGTAGAGTGGCATATAGGGGGTTAAAAGGCATTTCTGGAGGCATGTATATATAATTGCTAGCAGCTATCACACTCCTATCATGCCCAGGCAACCAGTACATGCTGGAACCTGGGCATGCTAGAAGTGTGATTGCAGCCTCCCTATGCCTTGCTACGCCCCCCTTACACATCCATGCTATCACACTCATTCACAAACATTTAAATACTCATTAATTCCCTTAATCAAACATACTTGCTCATAAACCCTTCCCCACCCCATACCTGAACTGCAGATCTCTCACTCGCAGACTTCGGCAGGGGCCCAGCATCTTCTATCTGCAAGTTCTCTTGTCCCGCCCCCAAGGGAAGAAGGAGGGGAGCAGAGTCATATGACGTGCATTCACGTGACTCTGCTGGATTCCCGTTCACCTGGCTAGTACAAGAGACACTGCTTGCACACTGTGCGACAAAAGCACCGGTAAGCAGCCTGGCCCCAGCAGGCAAATTCAACCCTGGAAACCTGTTTTTGTTGTATTTAATTTTGATTTTTACCCATTGCTAATATAATTAAAAATTGAAAAAAAAACATTGTAAGCATTTAAAATGTAAAATAGTAACCAAGAAAATGTAAAATAGTTCATTAAACATTAGACGCATTAATATCCAAAACAAGTTATTATGTACCAGAGAGAAATTTGAGTTTGCTAATTCCAGTAATTGTGTGTTGTTGGGCCAAGAGGGGGTTTAATATAAATTGAGAAAATATAGGACACCAGGAGGGGATATAAAATGTAAAAAAAAATGTACTCCCAAGTCTTAATTATATCTCCCACCGAAATGATTACTAGTACAAAACACTTAGATCGAGCCCTTTAGAACAGCGTACATAAATTTATTGAGCAGATTAAATGTAGTTCATGAATACAGAAATGGTGCAAATATGGAGAATATGTGAAAAAATAAATTAATATTCTGAGAGCGTACATTAACAAACCTAAATGTTTGTAATTTGCCTAGATCCTGCAGAAAACCTAATTTGCATATGAAAAAATGTTTAGGATGGCATTAAAATGAAAAGGCTTTTCCATCAATTCACACAAGAGAACAAGAGAACAACATTAAATGAAAGAACATAATTGTATTGTGTACAAAGCCATGCTCTCTTAGCATTGATTTATAAAAACTAAGATTGCCATCTACAGTGCTGTGTAGACGTATTTGCACTTTTCCCGATTTTACATATTTGTTACACTTAAATGTTTCAGATCATCAAACTAATTTTAATATAAAACAAAGATAACTCGGATAAACACAAAATGCAGTTGATGATTCCATGTAAAGAAGGAAAAAAGCTATCCAGCCCTGTCTGGCCCTGTGTGAAAAAGTAATTTGCCCCTTAGTTACAAAATCAACTAATTAACCACATTAAGTTTCACTAGACATAAGTGCAGTAGTCAAAAAGGAGCATTTGATGTCGCAATCTAAAGAAATTCAGGAACAGATGAGAAACAAAGTCATTGTCAGGACCCAGGCAAGCAGGACGGGTAGGAGCCCAGTTGCAGGGGATGCTGTACTGAGGACAGGGGAACTGTAGCGAGGACAGGGGAGCTGTAGCGAGGACAGGTGAAACCAGAATGGCTGGGCACACTGCAGGAAGCCCACTGGCAGGGCACACGGCAGGAAGCCCTCTATGTAGCTCAACCGGTGGGGGCCTGGTCTGTGTAGCTGGGCTCAGAAAAGCCAGATACGGTATGCAGGGGAGTGGTCAATATCAAGCTGGGTCAGAAGCCAAAGATCAGAAGCAGGATGCCAGGAACGATTCAGGACCAGGTACAGAGCCACAGCAATAGGCTGCTAAAAGCCACAGACTGAAGGGCGGAGCAGGTATATACCGTGTTGGCCCGAATATAGGCCGCACTTTTTCCCCCCACTTTAAGACTTTAAGTACCGGCACGAGAGGTTGTCTAAGCACATCGCGCAGACGTTCACCGGCAGCGGCGATGCGGGTAAACAACCTCCGCTGCCGGCATGTCTGCACGATGTGGGAGGGAGATTGTTAAAGCACATCGTGCAGACGTGCCGGCAGCAGAGGTTGTTTACCCGCATCGCCGCTGCCGGTGAACATCCGCACGATGCATTTTACATCCCCCCCACTTACCAGGGCAGACTCCCGGGTGTCTTGCGGGGCCGGCGGGAGACATCTACGCAATACGCGTATACAACTTCCGGTGCTGGCACTTCCGCTGAGTGCCGGCACCGGGAGTTGTATACACGATTTGCATAGATGTCTCCCGCCGGCCCCGCAAGAGTCTGCTCTGGTAAGTCAGGGGGGGGGACAGAGTGGCAGCATATCTCGGGGGGGGACTATATTCGGGTACAGTCTATAGCCGAGCCAATACGGTAAATGCAGGGCTAAACTCGGGTAAGCAGGTGCAGGTAGTCAGGTGAGAGTAAGTGGCCTCTAGAGGTTGCAAGAAAACATGACAAGGGTATTATATCATAAAGTACAGGGTGGCAGGGTGGAACCCTCACAGTCATTGAGAGCTACCTGCCTGGAAAAGGTTACAAAGCCATTTCTAAAACACTGGGACTCCAGCAAACCACCCTGAGATCATCTACAAATGGAGAAAACTTAGAACTTGGCATCCATTTGACAGTTGGAAGGTAAAAACCACTACTGAACAACAATAAAACAAATGCCTCGTATATGCCAAAAACCATCTTAATGACCTCCTTTTTGACAAGTCAAAAATTGAACTTTTTGGAAAACATGAGCCCTGTTACGTTGGCACAGTATTCCACAATAAGAACATCATACCAACAGCCGAACATATTTGTGGTACTGTGATGAACCGGGGCTGCGTTGATGCTTCAGGACCTGGGTGACTTGTCATAACTGATGGAACTATGAATTCTGCTCTCTACCAGAAAATCCTGAGGGAGAATGGCACAACCAGTTTGTTTGAAGCTTTAGAAAGTTGTAATAAATGTATTTAACAATGAAGGGAGTCCCTTAAAATATCCACAGATATGTTCTGCATCATGCAGAGAGAAGTAACAGAGAGCTATCTGGTATTTTACTTTTTTTTAAATGCTGTCTGTGTCTTAAAAATTATTGTAAAGTTTATTCACATACTACAGTTGCCTAGAAACAGAGTCCTGTTGTTCCTCCAAAGCCCTCCCCTGTGTGTTACATCACAGCAGTCTGACAACCCACGGCCACTCCCAATTACCATTTCATGCTCCGGAGAGTTATTAGGAGAGCTTAAAGGTAATGCCCCTTTCTGTGATGTCAAATATGGGCAGTTGGAAAATAAAATGGCTAGCAAATACATTGAAATGGTTAAAAAAAGAATATGCTTATTTAAGATAGATTCCATATTAGTACATGGTATAAAAATCTAGGAATGTTGACGGAAAAGCGTCTATCTGGAACAGCACCTTTAATCTGTTTATGAGAAGTCATCTGGATATTTAGAGAATGTACAAAACATCAGAGAAAAGTCAGCGTTACATTCTGTTTAAGAAATGATGAGAAAAAAAACATTTTTAAAGGGTTAGTAATGTTCAATAGTATCTCCACCTGACAACTGATGCCTTCTACTCATGGCTTTCATTCATCTAGTGCTTTACTCAAATATGTAGGTATCGTGTAACAAAGTCTCTGTAATGACATGTCTCTAACAACAACCCATAGGGCCACCATAGGGCCTAGCTTCTGTGTTGGGGCACCCACTGTCCCAAGTTTGCGTACCCACCTCAGGATCCCCCTACTTTGAATACCAATGCCGTGTTTTCAGGTTAGGGACTTGTAACTTTGTGGAGAGCTGCTGTATTTCTTAACATGGTGTTCTTCAGGAAAGTGGTGAGAGGGCATTTTCCTTTAAACATAAGGGGCCACTGAAGAAAGAGGGGTTAAACATAGGGGGATCCAGCACATGTAGCTCCTTGGTTGATTAATATGATGTTCCATGACAGGTCACGGGCCAAAGCTCTGCCTTACCACACTCTCTAAAACAAGAGTCCCAGTAGAAGTGGTAGTGTAAACTCAGGAAGCCAGCAATAAATATTTTTGTAAAAATTTTAAAAAATCTAACATTGACCAAATGATCTCTTTCAAGTTACATAGTTACATAGTTACATAGGCTGAAAAAAGACATGCGTCCATCAAGTTCAGCCTTTCCTATATCTGTTAATTTGTTCAATGTAAATATTAGTTAAGCGTTTTGCATTGAATAGGATTTCTTTGCTCCCCTTGTAATATTAGTTATAGATGGACTTTATTCTTCAAGAAACACTGTTAAATTCCAGTTTATTTAGTTCAAATTATCATCATTTGGGACACACTATGGAAATAAAAAATATTAACTACAATTCTATAGATTATGGAATCTCGCCCCATAGTTCCTTCTAAGGTTTGTTTCAGGATGAATACATCACAATGTGCTGAGTTCAGCACTAACACTTGATTTTGGGACATTGCACAATAATTTGATAAAACTGAAAATTCAATACATTTTTCCGTAATTTTGCTATATTTCTCTACATTTTAAATTGAGATTGAGTGAACGACTGAAATAATAGGGAGTACAGATTCTTCTGTGCTTATATACTTAACATAAGTATGAAAACCAGCTAAGAAAATGTTTGACATATTTCATGGATCACACGTTTCAGCACGCTATTTTGAGTTAAGCTGACTTGGGAATCATTGCTGCCAATTCATTAATTAGTATGGCACAAGAAAAAAAAATCCAAGAGTTGGGATTTGCTTTATGGCAGCTATTGAATATACAGAATTCAAAATATTAACACTTTAATTGTATACCGCTGAAAATGAGAGAGAAAATGCACAGATAATCATTTTAAATTTAATTTATTAGTACAAATGACAAAAATGCATCTTGTTGATTTCAGGTAATGAAACATCCTTTTATATAATGATCAGATGTTCTCATGCATATTCATAAATGTAGCCAACATTCTCACTAATGAGTTTACAATGAATGACAATGTCATCAACAGGACTGTAAGAATATCACTGTGAGGGAAGTTTCAGACTAATAATTATTTCACAAACAAAAAAAAAAACATCTCAGGGTAGCTCCATGTGGTGGTAGTGGGGCTAGTCATAAGAGGAGAGGAAGAGCTAGTCCCAGGTAGCCTTACATTAGCCTGGAGGAGGGCAAGTGGGTGGTGGTCGGCCTGGTCAATTTCTTCTGCTTTTCCTGTCCTTACCCTAGGTAAAAAATATGGAGAAGGGGTTATTTGTGTTATACTGTGATTGCCAGTAAGCTCCATGAACCCGTCACCAGTTGTGATCAATCCCTTGTCTGGGTGCAACATCTGTAAAGCTCCTCTGCTTACCACCTTGTCCTCAATAGACACCGCTCCCTGAACAAATAAATAGTACAGTCCCAGGTCAAACAGATAGTTAAGTGTAACTTTTACTAGTTCCATTATAAATTTAACTTACATTTCAGCATCAGTGTTAATATGGTAATATGCTTCTCCACGACTGAATACTGGCCTTTTTTATAGCCTCATAGAACCGAATATAGAAATATAGAGATCTTGTATGAAAACTCATTAAAAGAACAGACTTTTTTACCATATTTTTTTAAGACAATATTTTTGTTATGCACTCCATCTCTTCTACTGAGAGGGAAAATGTGCGATTATCATTCCAAAAATTGTTTATTTCACTTTTTCGCTCAGTGGAAGGAGCTGCAAATTTGCCATTTAATGCTATTGTCGCAGTCCAGAAAGTGGACTTTAAGATAATACAACTAGTTACAAGCAAAGCGTTTTCTTCCTAAAATCTATATATACGTAATATATATATATATATACATATATATAAACGTATATATACTATATACATAAGTGTAGTATACGATAGAAAGATTATAGCATATCAGTGTACTTCATTTTTAGTAAATGCAGTCATTGATGTCGGAAACCTTTTACAGATTTGTTTGCTGTTATTACTGATACATCTGAAGCATCAACTTATATTCACAAACTGTCACTAAAATAGCCGACAGGCAGTTTTTCGCAAACATCTTCATTCCAATCTGGATAAAATGAGTATTTTAACTTTTATGTTTAATCGTAGATTTCCGTATGTTACTCAAATAATGAATATGCATAGTACACTGTTTAATAGAGATTCACTAAACTGCATTTTTTTTTGAACAGCAAATCATTATTTTTAATAGCTCCTCAAAAGCATGAAACATTCTCCAAACATAAATATCATGTTTGGCATAAAATAGTATCAAAAGTTCATAATACAGAATACTGCTTCCATGGGTCAGTCGTACATAGGATGGAAATGCTTCAAGGAGATGCTTAGATAAAAAAACCCTTTTTTAACCCTAGCCTTACAATGTTGTTTCGTTAATATATCATCGAATGCTGAAGCTCCAAAGTATGGAAGTCAGATAATAAACTCTTAGAGGTTAATGGCACAAGCTACATTTTGATCCACAGGAAATACAAATATATCCTACTTATTCATTCTCAGGAACTGTATTGACAATGTATTACCGTACAGCACAAATTATTCCCATATGAACGAGAAATATTATTTCCTTGTACTGTCTATTACACATTAAGTATAACCTTAGCAAGAATCTCAAGAAACTACCACTGGAGATGTTGGCAAAATTAATAACATTTCAGTTTGGCACTTATAACAGGGGAGGTAAATTAGTTGGATAAATAGATACTAAACAAACTAGATGCATAGTGTTGGCAGAAAAGAATCGACCGGCCCATTTAGCCTGCCCTTTTTTAATCACTTTTTAATCTTTCACAATAGTACATCCCATTTTTGCCTCCACTACATTCACAGGAAGCCTATTCCCGGTGTCTTCACATTCTGTAAAGTTGAATCTTCTCACATTGACCATCAGTCTTCTACCCTGAAATTTTAAATCTGACCCTTATGTTTTGGCACGTCTTCTTTTTCTCCCGGTTCTTCCATAGTATATATGAGCCGGTTGAGGAAGTCAGACATCCTCTGAGAATTACACTGTGGAACTACTCCACTCTGTGGCACTATGTGTTGCAGTTGTATGTATGCTTTCTCTCAATGTCTCCCTACCTTCTCGGAAGACTGTTTAAGTGTCCCTGTCTCCTTACTTTCAACTCCACTTCTTCTCTTGCCTCTTCTTCTGTCTTCACCCTTCTTTCTTCTGTCTTGTTTCTTTGTCCGCTTTTCCATGAACCAAGCCCCTAGGAGAAATTCTGTAAAAGGGCAAAGCCTGCAGACACATCCCCTCCCTCAATTGGTGGAACAGAGGAAAGGCTGTCCCCATGGCTCCGTCCTTTTGCCAAAGTACTCTGTGATGTCAGAATAATATAGACAGATTTGCAAAATAAGAGAAGCATTTCTGTACCTCTCTTTCTCCTCAAATTTATCTGCTTTATTCTGGCCTCGTGGAGTGCTTCCACAAATGGTCAGAGCCATAGGGACAGCCTCTCATTCGTTCCTCCAATTGGAAAGAGTGTGTACCTAGAGGGTCAGTCCTTTTGTGGAAGTACCCAGAGAGAAGCAGATGAAGAAATAGAGAAAGTGGACATAGAAAGAAGACAGAAGAACAAGAAGAAGAGCTTTTGCTCCCTACCTGATTAGCTGTTCTGGGCTCTGGCTATTTAAGCTGCAAGGTTCAGTACCTCACTGCCCTTGTGTGGTTCCTGACCTCCTTGTGCTATCCTACTGCTGCTGTTGTTTCCTGTGGATGACCCTGGCTTGGGCCGATTCTCCTGGTTCATGATCCTGGTTTCCGTTCCTGACACCACTGCCTTCTGTGTTCTTGACTCTGGCTCGTCTGACTACCCTCTTTGGCTTTTGGCTAGGTCTTTAGAAAAGAACCATGGACTGTGCTGTTTTTATTTTTATTTGTATAATAAAGATGTGAATTTACTGCACTTCTGGCCTCTCTCGGGTTTGTTGTTCCTGACAATGGCTGAGCTATAGTTACTAATAGAAGTTTCACAAACTGACTTGTTGTAAAGGTGGCATCCTTTACACGTTTATTGTCACTAAGTCCTTCAGTATGACCCATGCCTTTGTTTTTCTGTATCTGATAGTGATGGGTATGGCTGAAACACCTAAACTCAATAATTAGGGTGGGAGTATCCACATATTTTCAGTTATATAATGTACAAGCCAAGTTGTAAAAACCTTCCCAAATTGGGTGGTAGTAATGCTAATTAAATCCTCATGTTCAGCAAAATTATCTTCTGTATGTAAAAAAAAAGGATCCTGGGACTCCAGACATAATCTCTGATGGACCCTAGGCACGAGGCAGTGGCTAATTAGGAGATCTAAATAGTTAACAAACACGTCAATATAGCAGTTTTAAAGAACAGAGTAATAGGGCATGTTACTCTGTACCTTACTACTCACTCATCAATCTTGCAAGTGTATTTTGTAGCTCCAGAAAACCACTAAATCAATCTTACTAGATATTCGGGAACTAGAAACTGCATAATAAGATTGATTTACTGCTCCATTAAATGGTCTAATAACCTAGAAACTAACATAGCCTTCCTGGGACCAATATAACAAAAAAATATGTTGATGGTAATAAAATAATAATAACTGCTTCAGTAATTTTCCCTAATAGTATTCTTTTACATCCACGTCCACAGAACATACAAAGTGTATGTATCTTTCACATGTTCAGAGTATTAAATGTAATTAATGAAACTAATAAAACGAGCTTGTATAAATACAGATAATGCTTGGATGTATACTTTTTATTTATTAAGTGCTAACAGATTTGCTTAGCTCTTTATAGTTAACAACTGCAGTTGTATAATAAGTTCAGTGTTCTAAAGACATTTTGACCAGAGTACAGTAGGTATGAACGCACGAGGAAAGGAGGGCACTTTACCCACAGAAGTTAGATATTTATTGCATGTGTTGCACTGTTGGCAAAGTCAAATGAATACATGAATAAAAAAAGTAAAAAATGCTGTGGGGGTTTCACAATCCCTTAACCATTCGAGTGCTAGTGGTCGGGACACATTTTTCCAGGCAATATTTGTAGTTTTGCTACAGTTAAATTTAGGTGGCAATCATTTAAGCAGTTTACACTTCATTTATATGATATACATTTCTTACCCAATTATTTCCCCACATATAGCCTTACAAATATTCAAAGCGTTCTAAAGAAGAACATGCCTGCCACTGTCTCCTTTTAAGAGACAATTACTTTTTGGGCCCCAGATATCTCAGTCCCTCTTTACATGGAGCTCAAAGTGTCTTACAGTCTTCTTCAGTCCTAAAAGGCACAATGTTATGTATAGAAACATACAATATGAAATAAATGTATTATATTATTATATATATATATAATTAAATAATATTTATATTTATTATATACATCGTATATAACTTTTATACCACTATTGTTCTTCTAGGTTATTTGACATTTTTCCTTTTTGTTGGCAATATACAAATGCTGGGGTGTATGGGAGAGGCCATAATAAGTCATAGATTTTCACAATATGTGTGAGATAGCTTTAACATTTTTCTGTACAATCAGAATTTTAATCTGTTTGTTTTACTTAAATTAACAGTGAAGTTAAATATAAAAGAAAAGTTATTTTGTTCCCATTCTTTGGAACACTGGGTGCCTTAAGGATTTGTTTCAGAGATAAGCCTATTGCTAGAAAATAACATACATTAGTTCAGTCTGGTCCATTAACCACTTATATGCCTTGAATGAATTTTTTTGCAATAGAACTTGACACTAATGATGTATATGTCATATATGTAGTATGTACTGAAATTATTTGCATTTTCTTCCATAATTTAATTTAAAGCAGGTCCCAAGTACAATTATTTTTAATTACACAAAATATAACATACTCTTGAAAAATTCTTGCTTAACAAGTGAGGAAAATGGTCTGTTTTAACAAGGCAAACCTGAAGCAACTGTGATGATCATGTTATAGCTTCATATGGGGTTGTACTGGATGATCTCTTGTGGACAATGTGGGATCCCTCAGGAGAGGGAGTGTCACTGGAAGCTCTGCAATCTCCACCCGGAGGTCATGTCCTCTGAGATTTTTCCTTTGCTTTCGTTCATTTTGTGGGGGGTTTGCCTCATTTGTAGAGATTCGGAGTTGGGAAAGCTTATCTTCATAGCTAAGCTCTTCTCCCTTTAATTAGTTAAGTTGTCCTAAACCCTTTTGGGTTCTATGATTTGTTTTTCATGAAAGTTGTACAACATATTCGAGGTGTGGTCTTACCAGTGATCAAGTTGCTAGGTCTCTAAAAGATCCCGGGCTAGAGCCCACAGCAGATTTGAAAGCCGTGGGAGTGGTTAGGGAGTGGGTTATTTATTATTTTTGCTATCTCCCCCTCTTCTTTTGATTCTCATTATACCTCTTTTTATTTATCATATCTCTTGTATTTCTCTTTATCTCTCCTCCGATTTCACTTTTTCTCTTCTCCAGCTCTCAGTATCTCTCCCCTTTCTTCCTATCTCTCTCCTCATCTTTCCCTATCTCTCTCTCCTTCACATTAGCTAAATGTCTTCTTTATCTCCCCCCTTTGTCCCCCATCTCTCCTCCATCTTATTATCTCTCTGCTTTTTTCCTATCACTCCTCTTATTCAATATTATATTTGGCATCCCGCATCTTTCCCTTGCCTCTCCCCTAGTAACTTACGTACGCACTGGCACACATTTGCACAGACTTACACACTCCATGATCGTAAACAACAGCATGAAAACATGGATCCATCCTGCCTTGTATCAACGGTTCAGGCTGGTGTTGTAATGGTGTGGGGGACATTTCTTGGCACACTTTAGGCCCCTTAGTACCAATTGAGCATTGTTAAAAGGTGACAGCCTATCTGAGTATTGTTGCTGACCATGTCTATCCCTTTATGACTACAGTGTACCCATCTTCTGATGGCTATGTCCAGCAGGATAATGCACCATGTCACAAAGCACACATCATCTCAAACTGGTTTCTTGAACATGACAATGAGTTCACTGAACTCTAATGGCCTCCACAGTCACCAGATCTCAATCCAATAGAGCACCTCTGGGATAAGGTGGAATGGGAGATTCGCATCATGGATGCAACCGACAAATCTGCAGCAACTGCGTGATGCCATCATGTCCATATGGACCAAAATCTCAGAGGAGTGTTTCCAGCCCCTTGTAGAAAGTATGCCATGAATAACGAAGGCAGTCCTGATGGCAAAAGGGGATCCAACTAGCAAGGTTTACTAGGTAAACTAGCAAGGTTTACCTAATAAAGTGGCCAGTGACTGTATATTATCTGGAAAAGGGGATAAGGTTATATGTTAGTTCTTGGAGGAGATAACAAGAGTATTACATTTATCATTAATACACAATGCAGAACAGATTATTCTGCACACATATGAATTGGCAGCATTGGTTTGAGAGGGGAGAAGTATATGCAACAATATATATATAT
>VKOC01028750.1:0-13528 GCA_009364415.1 Spea multiplicata
CCAGGTGAGAACATTCCAGTGTATTTCTGTATAAGTCATATTTTTGCATTTATATTTATAATTATTATTATATATAATTTTAATTTATTACTTATTATTGCTTCATTGCCGCACTGCTATTGCGTTTTCAAACTTTTTCCTCCCCTTACCCCAGCCTGCGGCCTGTCCTGCCGGCCGCGTGGTCAGGGCCTTCTCTTCGCCCGGGGCGTATCTGCCCTGCGGCTCCTCTGTCCCTTACCGCCTGTTAGGCGGTTTATCCTTTTCCCCTCGAGGCTCTGCCGCCTCCTTTCTACTGCGTTTTTTCCGCGCTCTTTCGCGGTGCCCCATCCTTTCCCGCGCAGCTTTTTTCTAAACTGCCCGGGTCTACCGTGCGGCGGTTTTGTTTAAACTTACCTTGCCGCTGGCCTCGGTGTCTCCATGCTCTTCCGCCGAGGTCGTTCTTCTTGTCTGCGCCGCGGCTGTTTGTTTTCTCTGTTCCGCGGTCCTTTCTTCCTTTAAACGCAGCTGCTCTTCCGCGGCGTGGTGTCGGCTCGGGCGCCCCCTGGCGGCCCACACCACACTGCACGTCCATTATTTTAATTATTATTTTAGCCCTTTCTGGGCCTTATCGGCCTCACGGTGTGCTTGTTTTGTTCCTGTTTGTTTCCTATTTATTGCAGGCTGTATGAATTTCCTTCTGTATAGGCTGGCCATATTGCACATCTCAGGGGTAACCCCCCTTCTGCCTGGGCCCCTCTGTGCCCTATTATTGCCGTTGGATACCCCCTCGGCTTAGGTGACCCCACCGCTTTTCTATTAGGGTAAACCCCTGCGGTTATTGGTTGTGGTGAACCCCACACTGTGGACAAATTACGGAGTGTACTGTGGACAAATTACGGAGTGTGCTACGCCTGCTATAGGGGTGACCCCCTGTTTTCAGCACTGCTTGTGTTATCGGGTAAACCCCGCTCTGCCTACGGTCTCAGGACCTTGCACTTACTCACTCCTGTCGTTCTTTGTGTTCCCATAGACACATTTGGAGTGCAATGGCCGAAGAATCCCAAACTCAGATGCCTGCCGCCGTTCAGGCTTGGCTCCGCTCTGCCCTGGCCGCGTCCCTCCCAGCTGCTCTCGAGGACTTCCATTCTGCTCGTCCCTCATCGCCTCTCGCTTCCCCTACTGGGGTGGAGGATTCAGAAGCTGGCGGCTCTTCATCTCCTCCGGCCACGGCGGCCTCCCAGAAGCGCACCTGGGGTGAGGAACCCTCCACATCTGGGAAGGGGAAAGCCCCGTTAAAGAAGGCCCGCAGTTCGGCCCTCCCGCTGGTTTCCCCTAATGACGACCTCACTGTTTGTGACTTTCTTGACCAAGACCGGCAAGGACCCTCGCAAGGGCATTGAGTTGGGCCTACGCTCGGCTTAGGATAAACTGTTGGACGTGTCGGGCCCCTTGACGCAAGTGTTTCAAATGGCTGACGAGGCCATTGTTGATGGCTCTCCATTGGATCCCCACCTGGTCCGTGACTGGACTCAGAGAGCTTTATGTTTGCTGGGAAACGCCAACTGTGCGATATCGTCTGAACGACGCAAGGCGGCCCTATTTAAACTTGATGCCAAGTTAGCCGAACTGGGCCCTAAGGAGCTGGGCGCGGACGCCAAGGGCTTGCTCTTCGGCGAAAGGTTCATCAAAGACATCAGCCAGCATGTCAACCTGTTTACATTGCTCAACAAGGCCCAGACCAACATCAGACGCGTCTTTCGTACGGAGAGCCGTTTTTCCCCGAGAGCTGGTCGGCAGAGGGGTCGTGCCGCCAGCAGAACGGCCTCCTTTGGCTCTAGACCCCGTTTCCCGGACGCCTCCACCTCCTACCGTTCCCAGTCTTGGATCCCTTTCTCCAGAGGTGTCTCCAGAGGCAGAGGCTACACGTCCACCAGAGGGAGATCAGCTTCAGGTAAGACTGATTCCTGTTCTCCCGCATATTCCTGTCGGTGGTCGTATCGCCCATTTTTTCCATGCTTGGTCTCGCCTTACGTCAGATCCCTGGGTCCTTCAGACTGTAGTTGGTTTCCGTCTGGAGTTCCTCTCTGTGCCTCGCCAGGATTTTCCACCTCCTCTCCCCAGGTTGTCTCGCGACGACGCCACCCTGGTTCACTCGGAGCTTTCTTCCCTTCTGGCGAAGGGGGCTATAGAAAGGGCTCACTCCCCTCCGGTTTTTCTCAGCAATATCTTCTTGGTGCGCAAGAAGTCGGGGGAGTTTCAACCTGTTATCAACCTTCGGTCCCTCAACAGGTACGTGGTATATCGCCACTTCAAAATGGAGGGTATTCACCTCCTGCGCGATCTGCTCAGGGAAAACGACTGGTTCTCCCGGCTCGACCTCAAGGATGCTTACCTCTCGGTCCCGATCCATCCCGACGATCGGAGGTTCCTTCAGTTCCGCTGGCAAGGCCGCCTTTGGCAGTTCACCTGCCTTCCTTTCGGTCTCAGCTCCGCTCCTTGGTGCTTCACCAAACTGTTGAAGCCGGTCATGGAGTTCCTTCGGGCCCGCGGGATTCGCTCCATTATTTATTTAGACGACATCCTCCTTATGGCTCAGGACGTCAAGTCTCTTCGTCGCGATACTTACCTGGCGGTCCACCTGCTTCAGGACTTGGGCTTCGTGATCAACGAGCCCAAGTCGGCCTTGACTCCTTCTCAGACCGTTCAGTTTCTAGGTTTCTCGGTAGACTCCGTAGCGGCGGTTCTACGGCTCCCTCGCGAGAAGGAGATTCGCAAGCTCCTTCGCGGCGGACTGGTTTCACTTCGAAATCTCGCCAGGGTGATCGGCCTCCTCTCGGCTTCGATTCAGGCCATTTTCCCGGGACCGCTCCACTACAGGGCCCTTCAGCGTTTGAAGACTCGGCATCTTCGCGAGTCGGCTTCCTACGATGCGCTGATCTCCCTGTCAGACGAGGCTCGCTTGGAGCTCCATTGGTGGTTGGTCCACATGGACGCGTGGAACGGCCGTGCCATTTTCGGGTCAAGCCCGGATTTTGTCCTGGAATCGGACGCAAGCCTGTCTGGCTGGGGGGCTGTTTGCGGCGACGTGGCTACCGGGGGTCCGTGGACTTCGGAGGAACGCGACCTTCACATCAATTGCCTGGAGCTCATCGCTGGCTCTTTCGCAGTTCGCAGTTTCCTGAAGGATGTCACTCATTGTTCGTTGGTGCTGCGCATGGACAACGTCTCGGCCGTCTACATCAACAGGTTGGGGGGTTCGAGGTCCAAGCTTCTCACGGAGCTCACCAAGGAGCTCTATCAGTTCTGTCTGGACAACCATCTGTCCATCCGCGCGGAGTACCTGCCGGGCAAGGAGAACCTCGTGGCCGATTGGTTTTCACGGCATTGGAGGGACGTCAGCGATTGGCATCTGTTACCAAGCGTTTTCCGCGCTCTCCACCGTTGTCGCGGCCCTCTACATCTGGATCTGTTCGCGTCCAGGGCGAACCGTCAGACGACCGCATTTTTCAGTTGGCTCCCGGATCCGTTATCCTCGGCGGTGGATGCTTTTCTCCAGCCTTGGCCGCGCCGGGGAGCTTATGCCTTTCCCCCGTTCAGCATGATCCTTCGGACTCTCCACTCGGTCAGTCGTCAGGGCGTGTCTCTCCTTTTGGTAGCACCCCTCTGGAGGACTCAGCCGTGGTTCCCGCTCCTGCTGGAGATGTCGTGCGCGGATCCCCTGATCCTTCCCTCGACCTGGGATCTTCTTCGGGATACGGAGGGGAACCCTCATCCTCTCATCCTCGAGGATCGGTTGACTCTCGTGGCCTGGTCGGTTTCCAGGGATCCTGGCATGTGCCGGGCTTATCGGAGTCGGCTCGAGATCTGCTCTGGGGATCCTGGGCTCCGGGAACCAGACGGTCTTACCTCCAGGCTTGGCAGGCCTGGAGTCGCTGGTGTTTGGCTCGGAACTTTGATCCCCTTACGGCTCCTGTGACAGCGGTTCTTAATTTCTTGGCCCATCTTTTTTCCCTGGGTCGGTCTTACCGCACCATTAACTTGTTCCGTTCGGCCATCTCGGCAGCTCACGTTCCGGTTCAGGGCTTAGGTGTTGGTAAGGATCCAGCGGTCTGCGTCTTCTCAGAGGGGTTCGTCTGTCTAGACCCCCTAGACCTCGTTATGAGTCCTTCTGGGATGTTTCCCGAGTGTTTTGTTTCTTGGAGAGTTGGCCGGACAACGACGGTTTGTCCTTTCGCCAGCTTTCCGCAAAGACTGCTCTTTTGTTGTGCCTCGTATCTTTCCGTCGGGTGTCTGACGTTCGGGCTTTCGATGTGTCCTCATTCGTTTTTTCCCCTGATGGGGTATCGGTCTCTGTTTTTCGTAGAACAAAATCCAGTTCTACTTCTGTATCTTACCCTTATTTTCCTGACCGACCGCGCCTTTGTGTGGCTCGCTGTGTTCAGGCTTATTTGGCTCGATCGGCTCCGTTTCGGTCTTCCTCTTCTGGCCCATTTTTCATCTCTTACGTGCGTCCTTTTCGGCCTGTCTCTGTTCCCACTCTCTCTAGGTGGATCCGGTGGATTCTTGTTTTGGCCGGTATTGATAGTTCCTTTGGGGCTCACTCGGTCCGCGGTGCCGCCGCCTCGGCGGCTTTCTCAGCGGGCTGTTCCCTTTCGGACCTTTTATCAGCGGCGGATTGGTCCAGGGAATCTACTTTCCGGACTTTTTATTTTCGGACCCCGGCTCACGCCGCTTTGGCGTTGGTTTCGGGGCGTTAAAATTGCAAAATACGAAGCCTCCTGTCTTGCTATAAAATTAGGGATTAATCTAGCCTTGGTGCAGTATTAATCTAAATTTTATTAAAGACAGGAGGCGAGTATTTTCCCGCCCTTCCCCTTCCCTTATGTATTAGGGTTTTTTGTTGGGGGGATTGTTGTCGGGTTCTGATTGTTTTATATTGTCGCATTCGGTACCTGCTGTTTTCTGTCATGCTTGGCATATGGTTGCGTGGTACTTTCACGATTCTTTGTTTTTCCCAGGTCGTCCTCCGGTTGTCTGAGGTGCTGACGCTGCTGTGGTCCTTTGCAGCGTGGTTTTGAGTTCCTGTGTTGTTCCTGACTGTCGGTTTAGCTCCTGCGCAAAGAAAGAGGAGAAGTGCCAAGATGTGCAGACTTTTATAGACTTGTTGCTGTGTTCCTATTGGTTGTTTTATTGTTTCTGTTAACTGTTTTGCTGCTGGAGGTTAACAGTAAAGAAGGTTAATGCAAAATACTCGCCTCCTGTCTTTAATAAAATTTAGATTAATACTGCACCAAGGCTAGATTAATCCCTAATTTTGCATCATGGCATTTTTCTTTCTATATTTTTTATATACCACTGTGCAACTATAACTTTTTTCATTTATTTTTGTTTTAATAGAATTATTGTCATTTATAGAATCATATCACTTGATGGCACATAAGAACCATTCAGCCCATTTAGTCTGTTTTTCCTGACTTAGATCTTAATCATTCCTTATTTTATCATTGTATTCTTATCATTCTTTTTCCCAACTATATACTAGAATAAAGCTGAATCGATTTTGACATGGTTTAGGAGGCAAGTTGAATACGTTAAGAATCAAACATGACTGCATCAATAACATCTGTAATAAATATCTTATGACAAATGTATTTACCAGCCGCAATACCTTCCCAATGCCTTCTACTAAGTCAGTGTTTATACTGAAATAATAAGAAAAGAGATATTACTGTATTAGCCCATGAGAAAACTGAGTATTTAGCCAAAGTTTATGCCATCTTAGGGTGGACAAAAAAAGAAGTCTGAGGTCTTGAAAAGCTATGTAAATTTATATCTCTTTTAATGTTTACCCAATAAGAGGAATCGACTTTGACTGAAGTGTCCGTACTCAAATAATGAAATGCAATTTCACTATATATTTTTTAATGATGTTTAAACCCATTTTCTTCTTTTAAAACCAAACAATACTGTCCTACTCAGCTGACTATTCAAACCACTAAAATGTTAAATCGCATGTGATAATAACATATAGCAATGCAGGTAATTCCCTGATACATGGAAATATTTTAAAGGGCGTTAAGTGGGATCATAGATTGACATCTGTTTATTTGCAGGTCGGTGATAACCTCACTTCGTGTATAAGGAAACCAATATTCCCATCAAAGAATAAAAGCTGTTATGTTGACGGTTTCTGCATTATTTTGTCCTAAAACACTACTCATGTTCTGATAGATCTTCAGATTCTTTTAGCACTGCTGAGGTCTGGAATGTATTGTGCAACGTCCCTGTTTGGCTATATGGCTCTAAAGGGATTAGTATTTCTTACATGCTTAGAGTAAACTATTTAGGATGTAACACATTGAAAAGAGACCTTAATTCTGTCTACTAACTAGAAGACAAGAAAATCCCATGTAAAGCCATCCACTTCAATTTTCATCTTTACTTTATCTTTCTGTTTAGATCCCATGTGAATGAATTTGTCAGTTATCTGTGATGTTCTCAGGGTCAAAAAAGCCTTGTTTAATGACATTATGCTTTTCTTGAACTAATTGACTTAAAGGTAAACTAATTACCTTGGGTGGATAGAAATTGCTCACACATATATAATTATTCCTGTCAGTCACATTTGCTTTGTAAATCCATGTCATTGGTAGTCATGTCACGTAAATAAATCATGTTTAGCATTCTCTTAATTCACTGCAATTACACAAACTGATAATGCTTGTGTAATAATAAGGCACAATTATGATAGTGTGCATTATTTACTATAGTTAATGGACCATTAGGTAATTTAATATCAGTAAGCTTTTAATTAACATACCTAAAGCAGACTTCTTCCATACTATGGGCCATGACCCTGGGGGACAGGCTGTTTTCACCCCAGCATTGGGATCTTGGCGTAGATGGGCTTGAATCCCTGGGTCACGCCATTTTACTTAACCCTTTGATTGTTGGAACCAGGCATATTTTGCTCAGGCCAATTTTTATAGCATTGCTTTAGTTAGGCGACCACCTAAAAGTTTTTTTACATTTTACCTAGGAAATTATATATATATATATATATATATATATAATATATATATATATATATATAATATATATTGAGGCATCTGTCGACATGCATCCATGTATCATATGGTAAAGATATAAAAACAATACAAGATATTTGCCAAACTATTTAATTAATGTAATTATAAATGAGTTCTGACGCTAATGATACATACATTTAGCACGCAAAGCCTCAAGTATGTCAACCTTTTGTACATCTTGATCAACGACTGCCTCCTAAGCTTCAAAGGTGTCGCTGAAATGCCACAATAGCAAGGCATTCAGTGACACCAAAAACCCACTCTAGGGTGCTATGTGACCATTTGGGATAGTCTTTAAAGACAGCCCAATAAGGACATGGGGCAGAAGGACCAGATGTCAAAATTACAAGCTGAAACCTGAATTGTGCATGTCCCAAATTTGGCTATTTGAGCTCCAAAATAACCTGACAAACCCATGCATTCGTGGTATCACTGTACTCAGGAGATGTTGCTGAACACATATTGAGGTGTTGTTTTGAAGTGACATATACCAGGAGTTGTAAAACACAAGTTTTAGAATTTGTGCATGGAAAGAGTTAAAATACCAGCATTTGAAATACCCTCATCACCTCTCTGCTAAAACTAATCACCATATCCTACTGCACCAAGCCCCATAATGATCCCCACACCATTCTTATATCACCATCCATCCTCCCATCACCTATGCTTGCTTCACATGATCTCCTATGTTTCCTTAGAAACCTTTCCTCTTTTACTTCTACCGCTACCAAAACCGCCCGCTCCTTTTAAGTCCTACTCTCTCACTCGACCAACCCAGGTCCCATAACAATCCCCACCCTTTCTCGCTCACCTTCCCACAGAAAACACCACAGGTCCCACACTACCAAGTATCTCACTACCATTAGACCACAGCTCTCATCGCCGTTCTTTTCCTGTGCCCTCTGGAATGTTCGTTCAGTCTGTAAGAAACTCACAGCCGTGCGCGACCTATTTGTCACAAACTCTTTCAACCTCCTAGCTATTACTGAAACCTGGCTTTCCTCCTCTAACACTGCTTCCATTGCTGCTCCTCACATATGGCGGCCTCCACTTTAGCCACACTCCTAGGCCAGGCGAGACACATGGAGACGGTGTTGGAATCCTGCTCTCCCCCTCCTGTTCCTATCAACACCTGCCTCGCCTCCCCTCTCTATCGTTCTCCTCCTTTGAAGTTCACTCCATACGCCCGTTTTTCTCTCTCTCTCTCACTCTCACTCACTCACTCTCCTATATAGATATATGCAGGGCCAATATAAAGAGCTCTTCAGTGACCTGTTCATTAACAGAAATATACAAAGAACAAGAGGTCACCCTCTGAGACTGGAAGAGCGCAGATTTCATAGACGACAAAGGAAGGGATTCTTTACAGTGAGGACAATTAAGGTATGGAATTCACTTCCAAGGGAGGTAGTGTTATCCAATACATTAGATACCTTCAAAAGGGGCCTCAATATTTTCTTAGAAAGGCATGATATACAGTGATATAAAGAGAATAACATTAATATTTTAGAGCTTCTTGATCCAAGGAGAAATCCGATTGCCTCTTGGAGTCAAGAAGGATTTTTCTCCTGATGGCAGAATTTGAAGTAGCTTAATTAGGGTTTTTTTTTTTGCCTTCTTCTGGATCAAGAATAGGAAGGTTAGGTAGAAGGGTTGAACTTGATGGACTTAGGTCTTTTTTCAACCTTATGAACTATGTAACTATGTAACCTTCTATCTGCTAGAAACAACGGCCACTACTCTATCCTAATCTTACTGAACCTCTCTGCTGCTTTCGACACGTTTGACCACCCCCTCCTCCTACAGACTCTCAGCTCACTAGGTCTCTGAGACACTGCTCTCTCCTGGATTAACTCATATCTTTCCAACAGATCCTTCTCTGTGTCTTTTGCTGTTGACTCCTTTTCCTCAATGCCTCTGTCTGTTGGAGTGCCTCAGGGTTCTGTCCTGGGTCCTCTACTATTCTCCATCTACACTTCCTTACTTGGAAAACTTATCAACAGCTTTGGCTTCAAATGCAGATGACACACAAATCTATCTCTCCACCCCTAATCTCTCTACATCTGTCCTCTCTCAGATCAGCAGCTGCCTATCTGACATCTCTTCCTGGATGGCCTCTCACCACCTCAAAATAATTATGTCTAAGACCGAGCTCCTTCTCATCCCTCCCTCTAACTCTATTCCCCCTTCCATCCTTTCCATCACTGTCGACGGTACCGCTATCTCTCCTTCACCACAAGTCCGCTGCCTCGGAATGATTCTTGACTCAAACTTATCTTTTATTCCTCACATCAAATCACTCTCTAAATCCTGCCACAACCAACTGAACAACATTTCCAAAATTCGTCCATTCTTGACTGCCACCACTGATAGACAACGAATCCACTCCCTTGTAATCTCCCGTCTAGACTACTGTAACAACCTACTTACTGGCCTCCCTCTCTCCCGACTATCCCCCCTCCAGTCTGCCCCTGCCAGATTTATCTATCTCACCCGACGCTCTGCATCTGCCGCACCTCTCCGTGAGTCCCTCCACTGGCTCCCCATCCATAGCAGAATGAAATTCAAATTACTCACTCTATCCTACAAAGCTCTCACTAACGCCGCTGCCGCCTACCTATCCTCCCTCGTCAGCAAATATACTCCAGCCCACCCTCTAAGATCCAACAATCCTTGCATCTTCACTTATCACCTCCTCCCACACCCACCTACAGGACTCTCGCGCAGCACCAACCCTCTGGAACTCTCTTCCCTGTGCTGACCAACTCTACATAGTAACATAGTAACATAGTTCATAAGGTTGAAAAAAGACCAAAGTCCATCAAGTTCAACCTATATACATATTGTGTCCCTACCGTGTTGATCCAGAGGAAGTCAAAAAACCCTTATGAAGCAGATGCCAATTGCCCCATACCAGGGGGAAAATTCCTTCCCGACTCCAAATATGGCAATCAGAATAAATCCCTGGATCAACGTTCTGTCCCTATTAATCTACTATCCATAACTTGTAATATTATTGCTTTCAAGAAACACGTCCAGGCTCCTTTTGAACTCTTTTATTGGGTTTACCATTACCACTGTCGCGATCGCGGTCCCGGGTCCGGTCGCGGTCCCGGGGTCCCGGATGCGACGATCCGCTCGTGGGTTACGGAGACCCGAGTTGGAGAGCTCGGGCTCCGTCTCCGGCGGGCGGACGTCCGCACGTAAGTGCGGTAGGGCCCAAAGTTCCCGGACTCCCTGCACTGACGATCAGCAACCCGATCGCCGGTGCAGGAAGCAGGGAAGCAGGTCTGGGGATTCAGCAGCGATCACTGCTCGCTGCCTTAGGAATCCCCAGAGAAGTTTACTTACCGGTTCGCCGGTCTCCACGGGGGGCGCAGCCAACTCTCACGGCTGGAGCCGTGAGTCTGATGGACGTCTAAGGGCACGCCCCTGACACGCTGTTGGGGGCGTGGCCTTTTAGTGGCGCCAAATTTAAAAGTCCTGCAGATCTGTCCACAGGCACCCTGTTGTGGTCTTTGCTCGGTTGCATTTGGAGTTTGCTTTATTGCTTTTTGATTGACCATTGGATTTCCTGACTACCCTCCTGCCTGCTGATTTTGTACCTCTGCCTGTGATTATCGTTACCGACCCTTGGCTTGTCTTACTACCTGCTTCGTGTACCGGACCCCTGGCTTGGCTGACTACCCGTTTAGTGTACCTGACCCTTGGCTTGTCTTACTACCTGCATCGTGTACCAGACCCCTGGCTTGGCTGACTTCTCGCTTCGTGTACCTGACCCTTGGCTTGTCTGACTATCCGCATCGTGCACCTGTACCCGGGCTGCTTATATATCTGCGGCTTTGCACCTTGCTGCAGCAGCTCAGTATCTACCATTATCAGCTATCCCGGTGGCTTATCTCACTGTTGGGATCATCCTGAGTTCCTGGGGATTTCGTATCCTGAAGATCTCCTGCGGTGAGTGCTTCTGGTGCTAGCATCGTTACAACCACTTCCTCTGGCAGAGAGTTCCATAGTCTCACCGCTCTTACTGTAAAGAACCCCCGTCTGTGCTGGTGTAGAAACCTTCTTTCCTCCAGCCGTAGAGGATGTCCCCTTGTTATAGATACAGTCCTGGGTATAAATAGGTCCTGGGAGTGATCTCTGTACTGCCCCCTTATATATTTATACATAGTTATTAAGTCCCCCCTAAGCCGTCTTTTTTCCAAACTAAATAACCCTAATTCTAATAATCTTTCTGGGTACTGCAGTCCTTCCATTCCCCTTATTACCCTGTTGCCCGTCTTTGAACCCTCTCCAGCTCCACTATATCTTTCTTGTACACTGGTGCCCAGTACTGTACACAGTATTCCATGTGTGGTCTGACTAGTGACTTGTACAATGGTAGAATTATTTCCTTGTCGTGGGCATCCATGCCCCTTTTGATGCACCCCATGATTTTATTTGCCTTAGCAGCAGCTGCCCGACACTGGTCGCTACAGGTAAATTTACTGTTAACCAAGACTCCTAAGTCCTTTTCCATGTCAACCTTCTTGACCTCTACCTTCCTTCAAACGCTCACGAAAAACTTTTCTCTTCAGGGGAGCCTCTCACCCACTTACAACCCTTATCTCGCCCCACATTAACGTAATACACTAGCATGCAGTCCTCACCTCCTGTTTCTTACCCCTTTTCCTCCTAGATTGTAAGTTCCTGCGGGAATAGGGACCCTCATTCCTCTTGTATCTGTATGTCAATTGTTGTATTGTACCCGTTATTATCTGTAACCTTTTCACCTTGTACAGTGCTGCGGAATCTGTCGGCACTTTAGAAATAAAGAAGAATAATAATAATACCCTGGGGTGTTTTGTTTTCAAAAATATATAGTTTGATGGGGCTTCAAAGATGTTCCAAATAGCACATAGGGAAAAAATGACATGAGTTGGAAAAAACACTTGTTGCCCATTTCCCTGCTTCTAACACATCAACTTTAAGTACAAAAGGCTTGCTGCCTAATATACCCCACCCACTAAGATTATCAGTGCTATTCACTTCACCTGTCGATGGTTATAATGTTATGGCTATTTGGTGTATATTTAAGGCTAAATCCCAATATTTTGCGATATTTTATATATATGTGTGTTTACATGTGTGTGTGTATATATATATATCATATGTCGTTTTCAGGTTTCCTCTGCCTTTTTTTTCTTAAACACCACCTTTTCATGTGTTTTCTTTTGATGGCCCCACTAATTCCTCAGTAATTCCCGTGTTTTCACCCAACCCTCTCCAGTTCCATACTTCACCGCTCAAGTCACACATCCTACTTGTGATCTCCCTTAGCCTTTCATCTGTATACTTTCCTGTCAAGTAATACTCCTCTCTCTGATATTTTTGCTCATTTTGATATACTCCGTTTCAGCCTTCCTCTTATTTTCATCTCATGTTTGTCTACCACATGTTTTTAGTAAACATTTTCTCCCTCTCTTTTCCCATTTCTTTGTTCTCTACTTCTTGTAAGCACATATTTTAAGATAAAATTCTGCTGGAAACATTTAATTCTAAAACAAATAGATTTCTGCAGTAATAGATCTCAGGTATGCTAGATTGGTTTTGAAAAGTTGCCCAGTGGTTGATCCTTTTTTTTTTTTAAGTCAGTACTTTGTATACCTTTACTGTTTCCAGATATTTCAGAGCCCATTGTAATTTACTTACCGATGTTATGAAAATATACTATTATAGCACTTCATCTTGTTTATTTGTATCTATCGGTGAATAGAGCAATTAGTGATGTTTGTAGACGTAGTGACCTTTGGTTTGGAGTGTTTTGGAGACCCTCATATTCTGTGTTCAACTGTCTTCCTACTGAAGCAGTAAGTAAATTCCGTAGTTCAGTCTTCTTAAAGAGATTTCATTGCTGGTGTTTAGAGGTCCAAGGGTTATAAATAAATACATAAACTGTAAATTATTTGAAAATAAAAATAAAATACCTTATGTATTAGTCATCAAACCCTTGATTTTTGCTATTAAGCAAAGCTAATTCTCTCAAGTGACTTGAGGCGGTTACAATATTGGGTGTTATGCATAAGGTGATTCTGGTGCAAAGTATGAAAAGCAATAATCAGGTGGTTCCACAATGGATGTTCCATAATAAAAAGAAAAGTAGGTTTGAATCATCATGTCATCATTAATATCTCCTTTCATTTCATCATCATAATCAATCACCATAAATAATATATAAAAGCCAGAGGATTATGTACTTACATACAAATACTATACATTCGATCAAAAACATTGCCACAATCTGACCGCATCGTTGGGTACTTTGCTACTTGTTCTGGGTTCATAGATTCATTGTGAATGTCCATGTAACAGTTTGGATGTTGTCTCCAAAGCTATTCTCTCTTTAAACAAATACATGGGTTTATTCTGTATTCCAAAGAAAAAATATCACAGTACAAAGAAATACTATTTTATTACAG
>VKOC01028752.1:0-14871 GCA_009364415.1 Spea multiplicata
CACACATACTTCACACATACTTACCCAAAAACCCTCCCCCACCCCCTTACCTGAACTGCAGTGCAGATCTCTCACTCGAAGACTTCTGCAGGGGCCCGGCTGTGCGAGCAACTTCTCTGGCCCCGCCCCCCGCCCCCAGAGGAGGGAGGGGGGAGGCAGAATTACAGCTTTCTGTTCTCCTGCTTCTAGCAGAAGAGACGCTGCTCGCGACCAAAGTACCGGTAAGCAGCCTGGCAACCTAATTGAGGTCTGATTAGAAGACGACCTCGATTATAAGACGAGGGGTATTTTTCAGAGCATTTGCTCTGAAAAAAACCTCGTCTTATAATCGAGCAAATACGGTAGATTCCATAACTCAACTTTTACATTTTATTCAATATATTATTTCACAAAATAATCTTTAAAATGTGCAAGATTTCCTACACTGACCCATGGTACTCACTGTACACCCTAGAAGACTGAAGTGCCAGCAGCCCAATTGCTGTTGTTGACGTAAAAAAACTAATGTTCCCAGAGTAGGCAATAAATCCAGAAATCCTTCGCCTTGGATGTTTTTTTAGGATTGTGTTGTATTCTCTATGTGATCATTTTACCTTCTTTAGGAGGTGTTCAGATGTGCATTCTAATTACACTGTGTGGTGTTTTAAATTGGGAAGGCGTTGCTATGACTGAGGTGATTAAACAGCACAGAAATCCCTTGATATGACAAACCACTACCTAAGAACAGGCAATAGTAAACACTCATTTTGATCTGGTAGCAGTATTGGTTTTTGCGATTCACAAAATGGACACATTCTCATGCTCTGCTTGTCAACAAGTCAAGCACCAGAATTACCCAAAGGCATCCAAATGTGCAGAAATCATTTTTTTGCCACAAAGATCAGATTTATTAAACGGTGAATTGTGTGAACATCATTGCTTAGACCAAAGCATAGTCCATACAAATGCAAATATTAACATGTGTTTATGGTAAATATGGAGTTAACAGACTACTGCCTCTTGAGAGATTTAATTCACAATTTGGCCGTCAACTGCTTGTTTCTGCAAACCGATGCATGTCCACATTGATTCCACAGGGTGCAAACCTCAGGAGCTGAAATTATGGTTCAGTTGCTCCAAGTTTTTTGCAACTTGAATTTTAGCTTTTGTAGGACATGCAGGGCTCCCTTATTACCTTCTACCCCGGTTGGTTCCTAATGCATTGAGTGTTTCCATAAGAAGTGAATGGCCGGGGATACAAAGATTCTTCTCTGTATTAGTCTTGAATCAGTTCTGTCCTTAGTCAATAGACTCCTTTGGAATCTGGATGTTTGTTGTGGCTTTTTATATACTTGCTGTTTGTCTGATAGAAGCAGGCATGGTGCCACTTTGGTGGTTAAAGCTGGTAACGGACTGATGACAGAGGGGGATACTGATGACCTCAAAAGGGACACACACATCCAGATACTTACACTAACATGCACACAGGCTGTCACACAATTAGAAATTCAACACTAACATACCCAGCAACACACACTAACATTCCTAAAGAGGCATGTTCACACACTAAAATACCCACATACCCATAGACACATTTTCACATACACAGACAAACATACCCAAAGAAACACATATTAACCCCCCACACTAACATACCAACAACACATGTTCACACACTAACACCCCCACACGCATACACACACACCCAGACACAGATTGACATACCCACACACAAGCAACTCATTTACCCTGCGAAGCCTCAGCCCATTGTTGATGCAGCTCCCTGTTAAACTTTCCTCATTATCACAGTTGCCTAATCATTGCACTTTCAAACATAAATAAAGCAAATGATATACACCTCACTAGAAGACAACAAATTAATCATGTGGCCCCCTTCAATTATTTGTTACGTCAGCACTTCCTGTCTGGAACGTAAGTGCTTCCTGTGACAGGGTGTGTCTGTGTCACAGGCACTAAAACGTCTGCCTGCTTTCTACAGCTGCAGGAAAAAAGTTTCTGAACCCCTGGAATTACCTGGAGTTCTGCATAGATTGGTCATTAACTTTAACCTAAACTTCATCTAAGTCATAACAATAGACACAGATTGCTTCATTTAATAACACGGAAACATTTAATTTCATACGTTCATTAAACGCATGTACAGGAACAGAGGGTTATGCCATTCAGAGCCACCTTACATTTTTGGCAAGAGGAGCTTAGGCTTACCTTGAAGCCCTTCAACAGCTGCCATAGTCCAGTGTGGGTCGGTGAACCTGCAGGCGCAGACCTCCCTAATGTTGTATGCTCCCCCAGCTGTCGGAGAGCGCCAGGATATGATGCCAGCACCAGGCAGCATGCAAATCATGGAGCTGGCCCAGGTAGCTGCATTCGACTCCCCATTATGTGTAAAGACGGCCCTGATCGTATTTATTAGTATTGTGACTGACCACTTTACTGTTTGCGTAAACTCTCTACTCTTTTCTTCCAGCAAAATGAATGGACGAGTTAGTTTGTGCTCGTATATTTTATATGGGTTAGCAACCGCTGGGGAATGAAATGGCATCATTAATGGCATTTGAAAATGCTGTACAAGGCAGGGATTTTTCAGTCGTTTTATAAAACTGCCAAGTGAAATGAACTACAGTATATTTGCTCATATCTGCTTTAGTGCTTGGGCAGACTTGTAAGTGTATCAGCTGTAAAAAGCTACTGAAATGCTTCCTGAGTTAAGTCTTAAAGGAAATCCATTAATGGTGTGCTAAAGTGTGTGCAGAAAGTAATGGTTTTCCTTTAGCAAAAAGAAAGAAGGGTTTCATGCGCAAAAACAATGTATAGGTGTCCATAAAATATTATAAAAGCCTGACGTCCAATAATGTTTTACTTATTTTTAGGACACAGACAGTGGGTGCATAGTATACATGTACAAAGCAACATGAAGCTGTATGTAAGCTTTTCTCATAATATATACTGGTAATACATTAGTAAATATCATACATGTGAAATTTTTATATCCTGCTAGCTCTTGTGGCTTCCATATATTGTGAACAGTGCATTTATCATCTTCCAATCAGGGGAGAGCGTATGCTGCAAAAAAAGGCGGAGCCTCTGTGAAGTTCACCATGTGGTCAGGTTCAGAAGCAGATGAAGAAAGAAGACAGAAGAAGAAGATGCAAGAGAAGAAGTGGAGCTGTGAGGTAAGGAGACAGGAACACGGGAGCTGTTGATGGAGAAGGTAGGGAGACATTCAGAGAGTGTGAAACAGAGTGAATGAGAGTGTTTGAGAGAGTGAGGGTATGAGAAAGCATGAGTGAGAGTGGAAAAAAACAACTAAATACAAACAAATTCTGAGCTTTTTGCTTTGTTTTCATTTGTTTCATTGGGGGGTCCCTCCTCATTTTTGTGGATTCATAAATTGGCTAAATACGTTAAAAAAATTAAATTTACATGAATCCAGCTACACAAGTCTACCCCTTTTGCCATTAAGTCTATTCACAAAAGAGAAATGTATTGTTTCATCTCCTTGGCGTTAATTTGCTTAAAGGAGAGTTGTCAGGAGAGTTTCCTGGAAACTTGTGGATTTAATTCACTCACTTCACTATTCACTTTAAAGTGCCACTGGCAAGTTTCTCCTGCAAGAAGGGTTGAGCTGGCCTTGTATAATGCAAAACTTGTGTGTGAGGAGACCTGGACAAAATCTAATTTATTTAACTAGGCAATATACAGGACCAGCTAAGCCTTTCCTGCAGAAGTTCAAACCTTCTTCATTAATAGTGAAGTCAAGAAACTGAAACCACAACTTTTCTGAAAATTCTCCTGACCGATTTCCCTTTATTAAATAGACCCCTTAACTTTACTAAATATAAAAGACCCAACCACACTGAGTTTCTGTTCTAGGAAGAGCATGTAACCCCTGGCTTATTCTCCTCTATTGTTAGCTAGTTATCCTGGATAAATCTGCTAGTGTTGGCCCTTTCTAATGAAAAGTGAGGTGGGGAAGTTGAAACCACAATTCTTCTTCCAACTCTGTCAAATTGTTTTTGATATTATAGACGTGTGAAAAGGTAAAAATGTCATCCTGTGGGAGTATTCATCAATACCTTGTGGCTTTTTTCACTTTTGTGAATTTTGTGCTGTGATTTACACAACTCTTAAAATAACCATTGGGTATGGCTAGAATCCAACCAATCCTAAAGAGCAGGCTTGACACGGTTCTGCATTGTGTTGCACACAGAAGTAATCTAGGCATAGAAGCCCCCTCTTAAAAAAAAAGTTGTAATCCGTTCACAGTCTAGGCAATTCATTCCAATCTAGCATATCCCTGAAGAAACAACTGATTTATCCTATTGCTTCCAGACATAAATACAACATATGTGCAAATTGTCTCACAAGGCAGATTTTAGCTGAGCCTTTCCATCTTGTACCAAACCTGGGGTCAAATAATAAACATGACAGAAGTCTTTATCAGGGTGATGTTTTCTGGAATTGCAGACATTGGGTCACCCTAGTCTACAGATAAATCCTTTCCTGGCTCTTAAAACTCACACTGATTCTGGCATAAATGTTGGTAGTCTTGCTGCTTGCTTTATCTCTCGATGTGACTGGCATATGTTCCAGTTGTAGTGCAAATAGAGTGTTCACCAAATCGTTAAGAACATTCAATACATGCAGCCCATATCATATAGTGTACAGATATTCACGATACAATATATAATGCTTAAGACTTTGCTGACTTTGCAGATTTAATGATTCTGTCCATTTTTAGTTTTGATGTCCAGTTGTGTGAAATAGAAAACTACACCCCCTTTGAATTCTATGGTTTTCCATATCAGGGCATAAAAACAATCTAAAAATTAGTCTAAATTAAAACTTAGTTTAAAAATAGTCTAAAAATGTGATAAATACAACCTCAGATTATTTATTCAACAAAAAAGTCAATTGAAAAGCCATATGTGAAAAACTAAGTACACCCTTACTGCTTCCATAAGAATTAAGATGCTAAGTATGAGACGTGCTGCTAAATACCCTTAACAAGTGTGACCACCGCTATAAAAGCCGCAGTTTTAGCAGCTTGCTGGTGTGGAGTATTCAAGCGTGTGTTAACACAATGCCAAGGAGGAAAGATATTAGCAATAATCTCAGAGAAGCAATTGTTGCTGCCCATCAATCTGGGAAGGGTTATAAGGCCATTTCCAAACAATTTAAAGTCAATCATTCTGCGGTGAAAAAAGATTCTTCAAAAGTGGGAAACATTCAAGACAGTTGCCATTCTTCATAGGAGTAGACGTCCCAGCAAATTCACCCCAAGGTCAGACCATGCAATGCTTAGAAATTGGAAAAATGTGAGGGTTATATCTCAGACTCTACAGGCCAGTTAATATGTTACATGTTAAAGTTCATGAATTAAAAAGTATGGTTTGTTTGGAAGTGTTGCCAGGAGAAAGCCACTTCTCTCTAAAAAGAATATAGCTGCACGGCTTAGGTTTGCAAAGTTGCATCTGAACAAACCACAAGACTTCTGGAACAATGTCCTTTGGACAGATGAGACCGAAGTGGAGATGTCTGGCCATAATGCACAGAACCATGAGTGAAAACCAAAATCTCTAGCACAGTGGTGGGGGTGATGATTTGGGCTTGTTTTGCAGCCGAGGGACCTGGGAACCTTGGAGTACTTGAGCCGACCATGAACTCCTCTGTGTACAAAAATATTCCTGAGTCAAATGTGAGGACATCTGTCTGACGTCTGACATCTGTCTGGCAGCTAAAGCTTGGCCAAAAATGATCCCAAGCTGTAAAGCGTGTGCCTTGTGCTAACATCTGCCTACTGCTCTTCACTCCCTGCGGGAAGCTGGTATGGGAGGTTGTAGGCTGGCATGGCTACAGGCAGGAGGGACGGGGCTTCCGAGCATGGAGGCTGTGCCTTTTTTTTTTTGTTAACTTGCTTATATGCAGGGAGGTGGGGCTTCTGACATTATGCTGGAAAACCATATAAATAGCCTCTGACTTCTCACACTGGCATTCAGGTATACTGCAGCTGCTCCTGGGTATGCCTTTGCTAATTTTGTTACTTGTCTTGGTTTGACCCCTGTCCAGTAGCATACCTATTGGGGGGTGGTTTGCCCCGGGTGCCGCTCATCAGGGGTATACCACCACACTGGCACCCCTCCAGAGTCCGGCCCTAGAGGAGGAGGCTTGGTTGGGGAGTTCAAGGGACTCCCTCTAACCTCCTTAAAGCCAACCAAGGGAGTGGGAGGTCTGTTAATGCACACTTCCGATCCTGCTCCCTTGTGATGCATGCGGCAGCTGCTGCTGTGCGTCAGGATTTGATGTCATATTTTAAAATCTCTCAGCCAGCCAGGTGTCCACCATAATGCTGAGTATCAATGGGAGAGTAGACCAGAGCAGCAGAGATTTTTTTAAATTAAAAAAGGCAAATGTTATGCCTCCCTCCCAGGACCCTTAAACAATGCCTTTACACACACCTGCCCATAAACACACACATACATATACACATACACTGCTTTTATATACACACACGCATATACACATAAACATCCCTTACACACACACACTTATATATGTACACTGCCCTTATACATACACACATATACATGTACACTGCCCTTACACACACATATATACCTTGAACTCTCCAGGCTCTGGTCTCCCCAGGCCAAGTTGCGTCTGCAGGAGTTACGGGGAACTTGGCCTGTCTCCCCTCTACAAGAGTTAAAGGTCTTTAACTCCTGACGGGGAACCTATGGATTTTAGCTCACGTTATCTATGCAGCATCGCAGGGGTTAATGGAAGCGGAAATCCGTAGGTTTGCCGTCAGGAGTTAAAGGGCCATAAGAATGACTCTCTTTGTCACTGGCAGGGCCTCTGCAGGCGACCAATAGTCTGTCGCATGGCTCTTTAACTCCTGACGTGGAACTTGGCCTGGGGACAAGAACTTGACATTAGTTAAGCACTTGCAGGTTTCCGGGATCCTGCCCGTAAACCTCAACGAATTAAAGCAACGTTATAAAGTAGAGTGGGCCAAGATTTCTCCTTAACGATGTGAGACTCAAAGTCATACAGAAAATGATTACAAGTTATTGCTGCTAAAGTTTGCCTTTATTTTTGTTGAATAAATCATAATATGGTGTAATTTGTCATGTGGTGGTGTTCATCTGAGGTTGTGTTTACCTTTTTTTTTGACCTGCTAAGGAACAGATGATTGTTATTATGTCCTGATGTAAAACCATAGAATTCAAAGAGGTTGTACCTTCTTTTTTACAAGTCCATATTTCTGGTTTATACTTATGAAGAGTGTGTTCTATGATTTTATTGTCTGCCTGCAGTCATGCAGAATTGGAGCACCAACTACTTAACATCTGGCTTAATAAACCATGAAAACAGCTGCTTTGGACAACTCCCGTAATATAGAACCAACTAGAGCCTTGACCTTTTACAGTGGGAAAGTTGGGGTTGATTACAACTGAAACCCCAGGGCTGCCCATCACTCATTTCGTCTGTAGCGGTATATTGAACCCTTTTATAAGCAGTCAGTAAATATTTTCTTTTTTTACAAGGTAGTGATGAGCAAGATAAATTAACTTCTTTTTGATAACAGTGTGGCTATGCTATGGGAAGATGAAAACCAGACCATAGGTAGGACTACATTTTATTTTTAAGAAATATAATTTGTGGTCCTAGTTTTCAAACTTTATGTAGCTAATGGAGCTTTTCCTTTCCAGACTTCCCTGGAGGTAATGCATTCACTCATTAACATGTTTGTCAATCACTAGATGCTAATTGACAGAACTAGGCTAATTACTATTTCACTTATATCTTGCCCCCAATGAATGCCCTCTGTCCTGCATAAAACATAAACTCTCCATGAAACCTGATTTAGTATTTCATTTTTTCAATAAAATAAAGCCCTTACTATTTGCTTACAGAAAAAACATATATCTCACACCTTTTGAGAAGTTATGTAATACTGAGATGGAAACCCCTCATCTGCTCTCTCTCTTATACTCTACCCTTCTGACAGCAGGACATCCAACCAAACCTTACTACTTTAATTTTTGGGAAGGAGAACATGACATTAACTTTTCAGATTTAGAATGGAGACCTATGTGTTAAGTAAACAATAAGGGGGTAATCTGCCTTCAAGCTACTCTTCAGGTGGTATAGGATCCCAGCTGACCTGTGCCGGTTCCTGCCACAAGTCTCTCCAAATTGCTGGAGGTGTGATTGAGAACCTACTGATAGTACCCAAGGGCTTGGCTCATAGACCTGAGCTAAAATGAATATATATTGGAAAGAATTTCTCCTCATCCAGAGGTTCAAGGCCATTTTGGAGGTTAACGCCCCAATTGTCTCTTGAACATCCATAAATAAATGTCTCTGACCTTATCTCTTTGTGTGATTATTTTCAATGTTGTCAATTTCCTACTGCTTCTTATAGATGGAAGTCACACTACTCACAACAAATTGCCCATATTATGTGCCTCTAATTGGGCCTATATTTCTACTTCTCCTGATTATTTAATTAAACTATTATGCATAGGAACCATTTCATGTTGTTGTTTCAATTACAGTTTTGTCCTATTGATGCCTGTATTTTACTCTGCTGGGCTGTTATGCCCGTATTCACTCTGTACAAGTTGTGTTATTTTATTATATCTGCATAACGTACTTTTGTACGAAATGGTCAGTACTGACAATGTATGTATGATAATGTGAGATGTTCATATTTTAATAAAAGAGAATAGATTACGTTTAGCATCCTCCTGTCTATTACCCCTACTGTGTGCAAATGAAATAATGAAGTGTATAAACACCATCAGGTCTGAAATAAACATGTAAAGTTACAAACATGTTTAATATTTATGTGCAGAAGCTTATGCATTATACATATATGCAAGTCTTCTAGTGTACACATTGCCATTCCATGTACATAACAGTATTGCACTTTTCCTTTAGCATCAGTACCATTAGGCATGCCTAGTCCTTTGAATATCTCGAGAGTGCAGTGATGATATCAATGCTATGAAAATAACACATTCAAGGGAATAAGAAAATTAGCTTGTTCTATAATGGACAATGAAAATGAACATACGAAGAACAATTGCACATAAAACATGTGAATTGTTTTAGAGACCGCAATCTTGTTGCAATCTTATTTAATTTTCTCCTTTCACTAACGACACCCACTGCTATTTCTAGTTTTAGAGCTTCAGTTTTCAGATGATTATCCCATTATTATTAACAATTTGTTATGTGCTACTGCGACAGACTTTCAGATCAGTGCCATTTAGCTGGGGAACATAATGTCAGCAGAGCACAACCAAATTGGAAAGAATTACATCCTGATAGGAGCTATATGAGCATTGGTGGAACGTCATCAAAGATTACAGAGAAAAGATTGTCGTGAAGAATACTTTACCATATGAAAAAAAATGACATAACCGTTGGAGCTCTTTGTTTACTGCATTAAAAACTGATGTCAAAATGAATGCATCCATACCTTTTACCTGTGCATGAGAGAAACAGAGGCAGTAGTGGTGCTGCCTACAAGGAAACAGACAATGCCTGGCAATAAATCACAACCACCACTCATTTCATGGAAAGAGAGGAATGGGCATTATTACCCCACTAATAAATATTAAGTTTTTTCTCCTTTTTTTTTTTTTTTAAACTAGCGCTGTCTGTTTGCAGCATTGTTTGTTAAATGTGCTCTTCTATTTAGATCAAACATTAACTGCACTCTTTTACAAAATAATCCATATGAGATCTATCTATCATTTTTTCCTCTGCATGTTTATTCACATAAATGCAACACAGTAGCTTTTTTCAGTACATCACTGATGCCAAATGTGTTCCACTACAGCTTCTTCTAAACGTAGGTTTAAACAATGCATATTAAATTGCTTACAGGATAGTTTAATATGTATTATTTGTTCCGGCGGCTGCCTGGGACACTGGAGTGTCCCTTTAATGCATATTGTCCATAGTCTCCAGTGCCGATGCCCCTATGCAATTTGATGCATGCTTGTTTTTATTATAGAGACTTCTGTCCCATATTCCTCCTGTTCTGCTTGCTTCTACTGACATGTAGCATGTCAAATCAACCCTCATATTTTGAGTTGAGCTCCCCTTGAACTCAACTTGAATACATGTGAGTGGATGCCACTCGTAAGTGCTCAATGTCTATACCCATTGACCTCACTGGGTTATCTCTTCCTGCTTACGGTAAGTATGCAGCCTGCTGCAGTAGAAGGTGGGGAAAAAGATAACACAGAAGCAGTGGGGCTTTAACAGTTTAATGCATATTGTGCTCCCTTTATCAACGCCTGAGGCAGTTTAATGTTTGCTGAGACCTCTGTACCAGGTTGCTTGTGGCTCTGGTTGCGTAGCCTCTAAAAAAACGTCTGCAGCATCTTGTTCACACAAACTTCTCAACGACTATTCTTTTTATATTATCTAGGTCAGGCTATCTGCGGATGCTTGCTTATTAGTAGCTTTGAGGCAGAGAATTAGGTGAAGCTAAGAAAATGTATTTGTATGCCCTCTATGGAAAAAAAAATATGCGTCATGCAAACCAGTTACATAACACAAGGAAACCAATTATTACAGGAATATGCCCATGAACCTTTTAATCTGCTTTGTGGCCTTGGGAGGTGAGTATACCAACTAATAAAGCACTTTATGCTTTATTTGTCTGACCTACATTTCTGACAGCGCCTGCACAATAGACATTGAATGGCATCAGGGGCAGCCTTATGCTGCGCATGAGAAGCCTGGTAGGTAAATAAGAGTTATGAATGGAATATGGAGCAATGACTTATGTGTCCCTGCTGGAGGCTTTCATCTGTTTGCCGGGGCCTCTTTTCAACAGACAGATTTCAAACCGGAACTTACAGCTGTTTATTAAGTCATTTCCATTGGAGATTTAAATGGTCCATTCAATGCAGTGTAAAAGCAATTTCTTGCAATAATAACTCACCGCTGCTTGGGGGGGGGGCGTCGAAGAAATTTTAATTATGTTCAGTCATAATTGCCAGGATTTGGTAACATTTAACCACTTCAGTGCCAGAGTGAGGTACAATGGGTGACTTTAGAAAGTGTTTTATGGTGTGTCTTGGCCTGTTTGGCTTAAAACGAGTATAGAAATGATTTTATATCCATTTGCTAGGATTCCTAGTTGATGATATATACAGTATATGATTTTATAGATTAAAATACCATCTTAAAATTATCATATCTCTTTTGGATGCATATATTTACAGTGCTGTGAAAAAGTGTTTGCCCTCTTTCCAATTTCTAATATCGTTGCACATTTGTCATGTTAAATATTTCAAATCATTATTTTATATAAGACAAAGATAACCCGAGTAAATACAATTTTTAAGTGATGATTTCATGTATAGAAGGTAAAAAGCTATCCAACCCTATATGAAAAAGAACTTAGTTACTAAATCAACCAATTAACCAAATATAATTGAGGGTGAATGGGGTAAATTTCTCTAGACACACCCAGGCATGATTACTGCCAGCCCTGTTGAATGAAAACATCGACACAAGACCTCCAAAAACAGCACATGATGCTTTTGGGGGGCAATTACGTTTCACATAAGTGATATAGGTTTTAATTAACTCATTACCTTCCATAAATGATATGATCACTTAAAAGCTGCATTTTGTGTTTACTTACATTGTCTTATATATGTTCTATATTACAATTTGTTGGATGATCAGAAACAATTAAATGTGACAAAAATGAAGCAATCAGGAAGGAGCAAATACTGTACTGTAGGATTACTTTGAGAAACCATGTATACATGTAAGTAGATCTGTAATTACTTAATGCTAACAGATGTACTTAGCACAATAAAGCTCTTACAGTATAGGGGGAGAAAGCAAATTGATTTTACGGCTTAATATATATTAAATGAGGGTGTTTCTGTGTAAGCTGAATTTGTTGGCATTAGATTGATTCAAGTTTTTCTATTACTAAGTTAAGCAAACATGCTTCTCTTAATCATGATAACGTAAGGAGACGTCTAAACATAAACAGAGCACTGATGGGATTGATTCATGTTATTTTTACAAGGCAGACATCAAGCCATAAAAGGATATAGGACTGTTTCAAAAGAGATTGTTTATTTTCTTATAGTAAGTTTACACATTTCCCTTGAGACAACATGCAAACTTTAGAAGAAATAGCAAATGTATCTGCTTGAAGGGACGCTCCAGCTATCACATTTACTTTACATGATAGTTGAGAGGTTTATATGTTGTCCCCTTTGCAAATGCAAGGAGGGATTCAACAGATGCTGGGGTGTCCTTTTAACTAATTTAGTGATCTGAAACCAAATCAATGGTGGGACAGCAACAACTGCAGAGGGTTAAACTGCAACCATACCACCATCAATATCCTCTCTGGTGACACAGTGGTGAAATCTATGACTCCAATGAAAAGTACTCTCTCTCTTTTACTCACCCTTGCAGGCTCTTATTTGTTTTAAACAAAGACACCTGAGTATGATGAAATGATGCTCAGCCACTGTGTCAAGATGCTCTGCTAGGAAACAGCAAAAGCTAGATCTGTGCCAAAAATCCCTCATGTTTTAGTACATGGAAAGGATAAATGAGAAGAAGAGTTTTCAACCAGTACACTATATGACCAAATGAATGTGGGCACCTCACCATCACTTTGACAATTCCAAAATCATGTCCATTTATATATAGTTGGCCCCACCTCAATGAGGTTAGAGCCAGGGCTCTGTCCGGGCCAGTCGAGTTTCTCCACACCAAACTCAAAACTATGTCTTTATGGACCTTGCTTTGTGAATCGGGACACAGTCATGCCCAAACTGTTTGCCATAAAGTTAGAAGCATACAATTATCTAAAATGTCTTTGTATGCTCTTGCATTAACATTACCCTTTACTGGAGCCAACCCCTGAAAAGCAGCCAAGGACCATTATCCCTCCTCGGCCAACCTTTAGAATTACCAGTATGTATTCTTGTAGGTAGCATTCTTCTGGCATCTGCCAAACCCAGACTCATGGCCGTCAGTATCTGTATAAAGGGTAGACATTATGGCATACACAGTTAAAGATCCATAAATTACACACTAGCAATATACAATTGTCAGGGCTTTTCCTCGGTTTCATAGTTATATAGTTTCCGCGCTTTGCTTTAACTGTGGTGCCTTCTTTCTCTCTCTTTCCCACCTTGTCCTTGCATTTGTGTTGAGTGTCACTTATGCGTTTGATGTGTGGCGCTCAATGGAAAGTTGGATGTTTCAGCTTCATAGACGCCTTGCACCTCAGTGACTATTAAAACGATGTGGGATATCATTCCTAAATGTCTTCCTGGTTTAACCTCGACTTTTCTGTTGATCTCCACCTGCCCCAAATTTCAGCCTGTTATTTGACTAACATTTTAGGTTTGTCCTTAGTTCTTTGGCATCACGATATCTGAAGGCTCCACCTAAGGTGTACGTGACTGTTCTAAACAGAAGTCCTGTATGCTCCGTGTTACTAAGACTGAGGTCCATCTGTAATGGGGTATTGTTTTGACAATTTAGATGTGACTCCGTATTCCTATTCCTTTTAATGATATCTAAAAATTCCTAGTTGTGCTTGTCTCCCTGATACATAACACTTGAAATCCAGGTGACTCACCTGAAAATAACTTCAGCTGCTGACAATTAAAATGGTCATAAAGCCCATTTGATGCCACTATTAGCAAGTCACTACAATAATTGAACTTTGTTACCTGCTATTAAACAGTTAACGTTTTAGGAGTCTCAATCTTTGCTTATGTGATGATTACATTATTACATATCATATGTTTCTGTACTTTTATTTGGATAAAGTATACTTGGGTCAGTTGATACCAGAAATCACTCTCCTAAAGACAAATACATCCTAATGAAAAGCCAGGGCCTCTCTAATTCAACGTCAGGAAGTTTAAGGCTGAGCATTCTTGACTGATTGATGTAATCAACCTTGGATGGCTTAGCCTTCAACTTCCTGATCCTCAAATAGAAGCTCTCCAGCCTCCTCTGTGTATAAAGGTTAAGCCTCCTCTTACTAGCCATAATAACAATTAACTCTATATAGTTACCTGAATTTCAGCAACAATGAGGGTAATGAATGTGACTGCATCACATTCATTAAGACAACCATTTTGGTCCTCAATAAGACAACCATTTTGGTCCCCAATAATGAAGGAAATTTATGAGATAGATGCCCCCTCCCAAGAAATGGCTGCAAAGTAAAAAGTCAGAGGCAATACCCCAGTCGGGACTAACAGCACAATCCTGTTCTAGTTTTCTATGACCTAGATGCAGTTTGCTTCTTACACTTTATCTATAAATAAATTAATAATAGTTGCCACAGTAGAGTGACTACAGTGCAGTCTAACATTACCACTGGCAAAGACATTCAGCGCAGCGGGCAGTCTGCCATACACAGCATTGTGTACTTGGCCTTGACACAAGGCAGGAAATATGATGGAGGGGAGAAATATTCACAGAAGGGATACAAAACAATTGGACATAGCAAATAATATGTTGCAACCTCTAAGGCGCATGAACCACAGCTAACACATCTCCTGTAAAAACCATTAACACTTCATATTACAATCATGTATGATACAGTTGCAAAAAAAATGCTCTCTAGTGCACCACTGCTTAATAGGTGTTTACAAGGGGATACCTGAACGTCCCAAGCACTCCTGGGTCAGCCCAACATGAAAGCGACAATTGTTGCTAATAGGAGTAGAAAACTTTTGTAAAGTTCAAGGGAGGAGAAAGAGAGAACCCCATGACTTGAAATGTATTTCTTTTGCTAGTTTTGCCACAAATCTTGGCGTCCTTGATTTAAAATAGCCC